>CANTFL010000408.1:0-15061 GCA_947650285.1 Hyaloperonospora brassicae | reverse complement strand
AAATGACTTCAATAAGTTAGTTACAGTATCGTTTTTCCATTCTACGGAGGTATAATATCATACTTCTTCTGCACTCTATATCATTGGCACGGATGAGTCGCACCCGTTTATGTGATGTCGTGGTGTTCACAAAGTCGATAATGTGATCCCGACTTCACTAGCGCTCGGACGCCCGACTATCGGAGAGGGTACTTAACTCTGATTTTTATCCAACCTTTTGAGTGAACGAGGGGTCTATACACATCAAGATGTGACCCGGGATGTGTGACCTGGTAGTGAACAGCTACGACGCTTGTGTTTCGCACCATTTATGTATAGGTGTAATTACGCTGTATGTCATTGACACCAAAAATGGAGTAATTCGAGTTCATCCTTATCTATAATATTCTCCAATGTCTTCATGGTGACATGATGCGTACATACTGAAGGCATGTTAACTTTCGAGAACACAATAGGCACCGCTCCACGTACTGATCACTGCAGGCCGTTACATCAACCAATTGTACCATTGATCACTGCTAGACGTGCCCAATTGGTGCTGAACATCGATCTTAATTCGGAATTTGAATTCGAATGTAGTCTAGTGAGATCGAGAGAGATTGATTAAATTGGGAGGTTTTATTATTTATTGAAACCGTTCCACTGCGTTCGGTCGTAGTTGGGGGTTCTGGAGTGTCATCGACGATTCTGGCCAAACGATACAGCGGCGAAACTAGAGGAGTACGAAACAGATCTTTTGAAACATCGGGAGGCCAAGAAACCCCCACTCGAAGAGAATTCAGCTCGTGACTGAATAATTTTATTGACCACTGATAATGTTAATCACCCAAGACCTACGACGGTCACCATGCGTATCTTGCATCTCAGTTTCTGCTGCGCGAATGTTTTCCCTCTCTGAAATCGACCCATTGCACTTTGTGGACTCTCTTAGTCTAACTACAGCATGAATCACGACCGGTGCATGATCACGGATCACGGTGTGGGATGATCTTCAGGGTAAATCACGATCGCTAACGCGATCGTGATTTGACTCCGGCATTGAAAATGAAACTGCCGCTACACCCTCTATCCTGACATGCCTCCTCCAACTCGTACAAACTATTTATTTTTGTGACTGTTCAGCGATTTCATTGATTACGTCAATCGAACATACTCCACAATCTGTGATGTATGGATTCGATCGTAGGTTGCAGATCACGAATAATGGATCGCGACCTCGTATTGCGCATCGCCTCAACCTTATTGGTCCTTGATTGTACATCCCCACGAGTCAGATCATCCGATACTATCAATAGCCTGATGCAACCAACGGTGGAGAAATATCAATTGCGACATCGCTACCAACCAAAGTTGATCCGGACTAAGCCGAACACACACGATCCGTTCTTTATCACTATAAATTGATCACTTCTCCACATTTACACCTTCATCAGTGCAGATAGCTTATACTGTTGCAGAAGAATCGGGATGCTTCGTTACACCTAGAGGCAGTTTGTGGTCCGTCTAACGACCACAGGCGCACAAATCACGGAAGTGGTGGAAGAAGATCGCCTGCCCACGCGTGGTGGAATTTTCCGTCCAAGTGACCCCGGGTGAAAACGGTCGAGCAAATTAATTTGTTCGTCCGATGATCCAGCCATCGGTGCCATGCTGTTTGCCTAAAAAGTACAAACCGCATGCTACTATTGCCTGTTCTAAAAGTCAAAAACTTGACGCTATACGAAAAATTCGCTCTTTATATTCGTCAGCAACATTCGTATCAATCAGGGATGCTGTGAGATAAGGAATGTCAATAAGTTTGTATTATCAATACCATACCGAGTAGTTGATACTTTTGGCAGGCCGACGCACGAGCGTTATCCCTAAATTTGAAGTTTAATATCTCCTATTACACAATATTCAAGGAAGATTCTGGATGACGATATTTTGTCGAGCTTGACGGTGCCATCAAACTTCGTCTCAATGAAGATGGTGATTCGAAAGTAAACCTCAGTATATTCAATCAAGGTGTCCATGCCGAAGTCTTTACCTTGGGGTTTATTGTTTCCGGCCCATATGTTTTTACGCCGTATGATAACTTAAAGTGATCTGAATAATGTTTGAACAGCGATGATATGAATCAATGGATCTATCTGCTCAGCTAGACTCCAAGGAAATAAAGCGCTATACACACACTCACGCTGAACGCACCATCACTTCATAGTCGGCACTATGTGTAAGCCTGTGATGAGAATACTGTATTCATCAAAGGATTTGAGAAAGCTCGTGTAAAGAACGGTATGCTCCGCATACGCTTGACCAGACGATATCTGTGGAGTAGCAGGAGTACTTTTACTCGGGGAAATCTTGAACAAACTCGCACTCCTACAGTCCCCCAAAAGGACCGTAGAGAGGTGATCCATAGAATATTAACCTCGCTTATGCTAAGATCTAAAGGAATCTATCTATCGTCTCCAAGACATTGTAAAAGTGTAGTCGATTCCATAAAGGAATGCCATACGGCTTCGTCGGTAAACCCCTACGGTTTTCAAACGCTGGTCCATTTTGGCGTACGTCAGCAACCATCCGCACACCATCAAATTGATTTCTGCGCTGTGGTAAATATCAACATCGTAGCTCATTGTCGAAAAAGATGAAATCAGGGCGATGAGCCTTGACAATGTGTGAATCTTACGATAATTTGCATACCTCTTGAATGCTCTTGACTCACGTAACTTTATTTTGTTACTTCTACTGATAAGTCATTTCTCGTCGACTCAATGATCAAAGTGACGGAAGAAATTTTTAAATTTTCAATAGTTGACTGTAGGGCATCAATCATTTTTTTCAATTCTATTTGCTAAAGGATCGTACTCGAAAGGTCTATATCACGATTCCCTCCAGCGAAAATAAAGGTTTAATTTGAAACAGGTGAGCTTGTAACAGTGAAGAAAATTGTAGTTGTAATCAAACTCGCTTTATACGATGTACCGTGCAATAGTGATTTTTCGATATGCTTGGCAAATTTGATGTCATCTTAAAATTTACGTGGCTGAATAAATGGTGTCATCGATCATCAATAAGCGTCAAATTATTAAAATGCCTACCGCATGCGCTTTTATAGGCCGCGTGAGAGCTTCTATTAGAGCTCAAAGGATTGTTGGTGTTCTACGAGTTTTTCGACTTTTCAATGTTGAAACGGTCATTAGTGTTATCACACAATTTCCAGTGTTATAGACTACAATACTGTGAGTTAAGCTGTCAGCGGCTGTTTAAAAAACCGGGCAGCGACGAAGGTTACTACCCGAAAAAGTCCATTAAACTAGGACACAATAGTTCGCCTTTATGATAGCATTTATAATGAAAAGTTGAATCAATAGAAAGTAGAACATTGTAATTATCTCTAGATTTATTCAAGTGTCAATCTTAGAGAATGTGGCTGTAGTTTCGCAACCAAAATGTAGGGGCGGGGGGATAAGTTTACGAAAACTTGACAAAACTTTTACATGACAAATTCAATATGTAAGCTTTGATGATAACGGAAAAAATAATAGAGCCTTTATGCTTAACCTCTTCTTCTTCACAGTTTACTTGAGAATCTATTGATTGTTCATTCTCATTCTGAAATGATTCCCGCAAGACCTACGTGGTGTCACAGATAAGGCGATTGTCGCAATCTTTGTAGAGGTATTGCGCGTCACATCTATCCGTACAGTGGTGGTACTTGCTGATAACGAACCGGCTCATAGCAATTACGCTCCGAGAAAAATTGTTCTCGATGTAGTCACACATATTTCAGTATGTCCAAAATTAAAAGTCAGATGAAGTGAATCCTCTCACCGGTCTTTGATTAAACTTAAGGATCTATTCACTCAATCCGTACAACCCAAGTTGGCAAAAAAAGGATCGTCACGATATTGACCCGAATAGAGGTTCGAAGTGCTGTTTCCTGAAACACTGACAACTACCTCGTACACAGATTGTAGCGATCAACAAATTGTATCGACGAAGGCTTAGCGGTGTATTTTCTGAGAAGGTCGACCTCCTCACATGCCTACCTTTCATGATATACGCGCATAGTAACTAAAAGCATGCGGATATTGCAAGAATCATTAAGATCTGAAGAGATCTCAGATCAGATGCCGATATCCGGGAAAATGTACGAGTGTTGGCATACAATGTGGTATTTTTTATACCCATAACTATGATTTTAACCAACCTTTTGAGTGAACGAGGGGTCTATACACATCAAGATGTGACCCGGGATGTGTGACCTGGTAGTGAACAGCTACGACGCTTGTGTTTCGCACCATTTATGTATAGGTGTAATTACGCTGTATGTCATTGACACCAAAAATGGAGTAATTCGAGTTCATCCTTATCTATAATATTCTCCAATGTCTTCATGGTGACATGATGCGTACATACTGAAGGCATGTTAACTTTCGAGAACACAATAGGCACCGCTCCACGTACTGATCACTGCAGGCCGTTACATCAACCAATTTTACCATTGATCACTGCTAGACGTGCCCAATTGGTGCTGAACATCGATCTTAATTCGGAGTTTGAATTCGAACGTAGTCTAGTGAGATCGAGAGAGATTGATTAAATTGGGAGGTTTTATTATTTATTGAAATAGTTCCACTCTTCCCATCTCTGAATCGTTTTTATTAAGGAAAAGTACGTGTTCTGAGGTTTTGAATAGTATGACGGCACTGTTCTGGTATATATAGACTGTATGGTGTCAATTATCAGCTCAAAAGGGCGTTTTATCGATGCTATAATCTTAAGCTGGAATTATGGACAACAAGATAGTGCATTGTATTATGCATCATTATTTGGTGTTTCGATTCGGTATAAGCAGCTAGGGTACGTCTGGCAATCGCTATCCTTTTAAATTAAATCAGCACGTTTTTGAGCCGATGCCATAGAGACAAGATAATTATATTTATTTTTGGTGGGTTTGGCGATCCAATACTCATTAGAAACCAAACCATGTGATCTGGGCGACAAAATGTTTTGGATATTGTAGAAAGTGTAAATATGAAAGTCAATAATAGTTATAGACTTCGAATATGCCGACTGTCATACTGGTGAAGCCATTGGTTTCACAGATATTGACTTAGTTCCGCCAAGTGAGAGCCTAAAGAATGATTTATTCAAAATGACGGCGACGAAGAACTGATTTTGGAATTTTTGTGGTGTAGTAATTATCACAAGTTCTTGCGATCCCGAATCTCCACTAACGCTCATACCACCGGCTATGGGGGGTTATTCTTCATCTGTGCTTGTTTCCTTTCTCACCATGTACCCCGTCGGTAGGGCGGGCTGTACGCTTCCCAGTGGAATTTTGTCGCTAGAAACTTGACCGGTTTTATAGTGCATTGATGATCGTATAGAATTATTCGCACGAGTACAGGTGTTCTTGCATGCTTGACATGAATCACCATGCTCTCGACGACATCGCCTTGTTCAACGCCGATGATTCATACGCGATCCTTCTAACCACTTGAGCCGTCTCACGATCTTGCACTCTACATCGAATCCCAGTCAAAGGCTTTGGAGGCATTTTGCACTCCTGGCCAAATGATTCAAAAGTGGTCTTCTTGGTGTTCAGATGATCTACTTAGACGTTTAGTGACCAAATAATCCTATTCGTAACGAGGGACACCATTTGTGCACTTAAAAGCACATTAAGTTCTCATTAAATAATATGTAACCAAAGTCTAAACCTCCGACTAAGCTCATTCCTTTCGTTTAGGATAGACCACCAATTTTTGCCTAGTGATGTCGAGGTTTAATCTTTCGTAATATCCAATGTTTCACGCCATATTAACGCGACCTTATCATTCGACGCTCGCGGCGTACAAGTTCGCGTCACCCAAGATCACGTCTTCTAAGATTACATCACCCAAGATTACGTCTCCCAAGATCATGTCTTCCAAGATCACGCCCTCCAAGATCGCGTCATTCGAAATCGCACCGTTCAAGATCGCAATGCGTGGTGCAACCCATTGTGTGGCTCACGCCTACAGCGGAACTAGGACTTAGTGTCATCGTTAATCGGGGGACACACTTACCTATCTATTTGAACACAGTCGCCCCTCCTCCGCACAAACTAATAGTTCACAGTGGTAGCTTTGTTCGTAGGTGTCGACGAAGGTGCACACCTTTAACGTTTCTGCTCTTTCCCCTTCTTCAAATTATGATGAGTCCATTGCAATTGGAAGCGTATCGCACCCCGCAACCGCGACCGATAGCGGATGATCTAAATCGATCGAACCTTACAGCAGAAAACCTTCATTGGTCTCCACTGATTTTGTATCACCCCAAAGCTCCAACTGGCTCGGATTACTTCCAACGGTCGCAACTGGCATTGTACCGACTTAGCGCATCGTGACCAGTGCACGATAATCTTCAGCAATCTTGATTGATGTCGGATCACCCCCGGTGATCCCATCTGGTGGCGGATAGCCTTAATGATCTTGCACTCCCAATTCCAAGAAACAACTTTATATAACGTCCGACCCCCGATCATGCATCCATACCTTGTGACCTCGCTATTACTGGCTTGAGAGGACCCTATTTCCCGACATCCATCCGCATCGGTTTTTCGCCTTTCGTTCATCAAGCAACTTTGACTGACATACTGACTCGCGTGTGACAGTGAGTCGGCCTTCAACGAGACACTTTACTGCAAGAATTTGGAACATGCGCTGCGTGCTCAGACCCGTTCGAGGTAATGAATTTAAGCGAGGAGGTCGCGATATCTGCCATTCCGTGTTCTCGTATGCGTTACCGGTTCAGACTGAAAACAACCAATAACGTGGTTAGATCGGTGTGGAGAAGTGCTGAGGAAGAATGATGGAAAGTTTGTATCGTGAAATCCGCCTTAAGTGCGAAACCAATTTGATTGGTGGAGCGCACTCGGAGATGGGCCCGTTAGCGCGAGAAATGGGATCAACACAGACTGAGTGAGGAAAAACGTTTGTTGAATTTATGCGGATTCGTCTACCTCATGGGAAATAAAGAGTATAGTCGCATATCGTCGATTGACCGGTTACGATCCGCGATCAAGGACTTGTATCACCAAGCTCCAACTACAGGCTTACTCAAGAGTTGATCAACATCTGGATTATTGGATCGAAAACATACAGTAAATGATGGTGAATATGGAAGCAGATTGGAGATACGGATCATCAAGATCGTTAAGCATGCGAAGTCTCGGAAGCGACAGCGATCCGATCGTGGATGCCCTATCAAAGAAGCAAAAGATTGACCACGATCTATCCTGGGTGTGTACCGCTGGATCGTGTGAGCACACAATTGGTGCAGACCACATACCGCGATCCACTAACCTAGCGATCTGCTACCTGAGTATCTCTGTGGATCACATGATGTAAGAAGTGAATTCCAGAGACAGGCGATTCGCAACAGATGACCAAGAGAACAGATAGGCATAGTCAAATGTTTTGGATTTGGCTGGTTGACATCAAATTGAATTGAATTTGCAAAATTAAATCATGCGTCGACTTCTCCAGGACAGGATCTTTGGTCTCTCTTTGAAAAGAGAGCGACCCGCTTCTCTACAAACTCATCCCTTGGAGTGTGTGGCCAGGCACAATGTCAATTCTTAACCCCCCCCCCAAACTGCGATCGGACGCAGGGAACCTTTCATTTCAGATTCAAGATCGCGAGACGGCTCAAATGGTCAGAAGGCTCGCGCATCAAGCATCACCCCCGGATAAGGGCGACTCTGAGAGAGCGCCCAAGTATATTCGCGATCTAGTGAAGAATTGCCACGTGATCCGCACTTACGTTTGACCGGGTGAAGAATTGCACCCGATCAACCCCGATCCCTACAACGGTCAGATTTAGTTTCAGATCATGTCCACCAAGAAGACCGCAACCCTCTCCACCAACGGGTACACAAGGTGAGCAAGAAAAGACAGAACACGGAATTGGAGCACCATATCCATTAATCGGTCTTCCGGGCGCAAGTGGCTAGTCAGGAACGTCTCGGGAAACGAGCGACCACCACTCCACCATATCGGCAAAGTAACCGCGGATCGGGCGCAAGAGACTGAACGTCTCAAAATAAAGATAGTAAAAGTGGTTCGACGCGTCATTCTGCTCTGAATACGTTTCGATGAGCGATGTCTTCCCTGCGGAAGCAAATGGATATTACCGCCGATCGATTGAACGCAGCCTTGACGCAGAAGACAAAGCAGATGAACCGGGTTAGGCTCAAGAAGCACAAGCTCAAGAAATTATGTCTTTGAGCTTAGGCTGCGATCTTACATGATCACGATTGCCTCGACGCTGTCTTGACCGAACGTGATCAATTTCAAGGTGATCTTGCCCCGCGTAACGGCGATTTTAATTAACTGCACAAGCAATCTTCCAAAAAGAAGTTAAACTAGGTCTACTTCAAGTTAACACTTGTGACCTTAAGCCGGAAAACGATCTTGCTATAAACGATCGTCATTTCCTCCTTGATCAAATTGCTCTGCTCGTAACAACTGTGAGGTATTGTTCTACTTTGGCTTCTGCGGCTTAATAGAGTGTCATGTTCAGACCGATCGAGCTTCCTGAGACAGGTCGACCCCGTTTGTCGATCCCATCAAAGCAAGACCGGGCTGTCTCGACCAGTGATTCTGGTGTTCTAGTTTGATAGTTATCTCTCCAGATTCCGTCATCTTGTGATACACCTAGGGCATGATGGTCTACTGCCCAAAAACAGGTTGATTTTCACCCACGTCAAATCCAGATAACGAATAAAGATACTTATACAGATGCGACATGGCCGCGCCTTAAAGAACGCGCTCTCCTTCCCACCGTCGTGTCCCCTCTATGGCAGCTTCCTCGGCAAAGTCTCTTTCTCAAGCCCGATCCTCCCCCAAAGTATCGAATGTCGATCTCTTCGGTAAATCCTCTAGTGATTCCGACGGCTCGATTCGATATTCAGATGAAACACGGGAATCGGTCCACAATCTACTTTATCCGCCGAGTATCACGCTTTTACGACTATCAAGGTTCCAAGTAGCCCAATGTTTTTCTAGTTATCGCGATCACGTCTCCATATTTTCTGCTTTAGTTTCTCCTTATCATGTCTGGCGTATGAGCCGGACGAGTTTAAACGAGTTCAATTTGGTATTCTTCGCTTCTCACCTTCCCAAGCCAGGGAATTGCCCATGTCCCACTCCGCCTATCTCTGCTCTTCTCGACCACCTCCTGACGAAATTTGAAACCTCACTTGGTCAAGTTGAATGAGATCGCTGCGATATATCGCCATGAACCTTTGGAACGTTTCTTAAACCGCGATCTTGCCAGTATCTTTTGAGCTCACAAGATGGTTCGAACAATTGTTGAAATAAACTTTTTTCTTGCTAATCGACACCGCCAGATGCTTTTGGAATCGACTCACATGTTGCCAATTTCCTCTGCTGATCGATCGATCGATACAGGTCTTGGTTAATAGTGCAAAAAGCGACGTCAAAGGCTATCAAGGCCTTTAACACGTTGGCGATGGATCCACCAATTCCAACTATACAGCATGTTACACGGATACTGTTATCGGTATATCCTGTTGGACCCGAGCTACGTACGTTTTCCTCGTGCAGCTGGTTAGCAATATTGGTATCCTGGAGTAATATGTCTTAATACCAAACTCATAAACCTGATAACTGCTTTTTTGAAGTACAATTTTACCGAGTCATGGCGTGACTAGCTTCATGCGTCGATCTCAGATCATCTAGGATTGGCCATACCTCGCTTGGTTGGTAAGTTGGCATCAATAGTTCTTGGTTTAATCGCACTTGGAGTTTTAGTACATTTGCTTTGCATCATCTTGGTTCTTCATGTCCACACTTGCATTTGTTTTGGTCGTCTTATAGCTATCGAACTCCTGATCGCCACACTCATCATACATAAGAGCCTTTACATCTCCGCTTAGAAACCTACCTGCAAATGTTTCTCCGCCTTATGTTCATATGCGACCTCTTTGCAGACCTTATCCCCTCCTAGCTTCGGGATTGATCTTGTTCTCCCTATCCCGCCTCGTACGATTGCATAAATCCAGATCGATGTTGCTTCGCTTGGCACGATCGAAATCTTGTAGTAGATTTTCGCAATTACATTTGCCTTGTCCGCCCATGACGAATCGATGTACCCCTTCTATTGTACTAAAATACAACGGTGTACTCGACCATAACGTATTTTTCGATTGGACCGCACGTTCTCTATATATTTTTCTCCGAATTCATCTTACGCTAGATCACCTTATCAGATATATTATGGAAACAGCGCTTCGACCCAAAATCCACTCGATATGATTCGTTTATCTCTAACCACTTGTGATGCGTTCCAAAAACATGTTTACTTGTTTGAGCTTGAATACTTGCACCACAGGGGATAATCGGCAGGATTTACCTGCGATCTCCAACTGCACCGCGAGATCTACACAAGTATTAATCACACAAAAAGGAACGATTCCAGATTCGAGCTAACTTTCGCGTATATTTTTCCTTAACGCAATTGAGGTACAGCCATACTTGATATCCGCGATCGATGTCCAGCAGGTCACGAGTTTCATTCTGGCGATCCGCTCGATATTGGATTGCGATCTTGGAATGATCATTGACCACAGCCCTTGCACGTTTATATTGACGCGGTATAATGTACCGCCATATGCGTGAATATTGATCTTGACGTCTAGAACATCCTAGAGGCAAAGGTGCTTTCAAGGTCTATCGTGACTCCCAACCGTGTGTGGCAAAGCGTTCACATCATTTGAATGTTGATTTGGGCTTGACGCGCACGGATCGCCAGCGTCAGTGAAGTTCTAGAGGGCTCCGAGTGGATGATACGAGCTGGAACAGGTGTCTCACGAACGTGTACCCAAACTTAACAGATCGCGAATCGTTGATGGCAAGGACGTAAATTATGGTTTATATTAGAATGAAAATGAACCGACGATGGATTTTAACTAAGCCCGCAATCGAAACATGATATCGCTATCGAAACACAATATCGTGATTTTGAAGCTATCAGTTTACATTTCTGATAAGAATAACGCCAAGGCACAAAAATGAGCGTGCTCTATATGGGTCACATTTATACAAGGCGAGGATATCTTAGAAAGCGAGACCCATGGCCCCGGAGGTTCATCATACATATAGTCCTAGGAATGTATCAGATTTTTTAGATTTATTAGAGTTTAATTTGCTTCCAAGTACAAGTGTCGACTTCTCCTCCCAATTGAATTATTGGCTACCCGACGTCAGAAAAATTTACATACTTAAACCAAGTGATATTCCTGTAATATTTGACTAGGGATCACGGACTCTCAAACACAACCACAGCTTCGATTGGACGCAGCAAACTAATTAATCAAAGATTTACGATCTCGCGACGATTCATATGGTCAGAAGGCACGCAAATCAGGCATCACCAGTGCGCAAGGCGATTTGAACCAGATACGGGCAGCTCATATAAAGGCCCACTCATAATAAAAACAATCTTGTAAAGATTTCCACGCGATGGCCCCAATCTAACGCTCAGTTTAGTTTGGCATCAACTAGAGCCCACATGGAAGAGAGCAAGCCGCCCTACCGACGGGTACACAAGGTGAGCAAAGTATACAGCACGGAATCGGAGTTTCCCCTCCGGTATTGGGTCGTGGTCGTCCGGACGCTAGTGGAGAGTTGGGATCGACTTATCAAACGATCGATCGCCGCTCCAGCACACAAAAATGAGATGAAATGATGTATCAACGCGGATACGATCTTGCGCTATATTAATTTTAAAAATCAGTCATTCTGCGTACTTGTCCCTCCTTCTGATTTTATTCCGTGACACAAATTTTAATTGCTTGTGTCATAAATTGTACCACATGTTGCGCCTTCCCATTCGAGTGTGGACTGTACGTTATTGTGACCCTCTGATTTAGCTCTGCGATCTTGTTAAATACTTAAAATGTTTTTGACACAAAACAGGTCTATCAAGTATAACGTATCGCTTCGCTTGCACCGAACCACCGGAACATGCATTTTTTCTGATTGAATAGTATTGTCTAGGCAGTAAGAGGCGAGCTGATTTTTGCGGTCACATGGAATGAGAACAGACCGACTCATAACATCAGCTTTTTCGTTCCAATGATCTTAGAAGCAATGTCATACGACTCATAGCCAATTTGGAAAAGGGCAATTCGCACGAATTTTCCTGGAGATCCGTCACGATCGTTAAACGACCTTTGCCCATCTCGCAGTCCACACGTTTATCCTAATATCAATGTACTTTCGGCACATTGTCGCCTGTGAAAATCCTTCCTGATCCAGTGATAAGTATAACCTATTCGTTGGTGCCCACAGATCAAGCTGGCGTGGTAATGATGTCGATATTATTGCTGCAACAACTTCGGAACTAATAAACGAACTTATTAGACATTACGATTATGCTGATGATCGAGACAGAAAAATCGATCCAATTTGATCCACTTTATAGTCTAATACAATAAAAACATACACCTTCGATTTTTATGCCTAAAGCTTGGCCACGTCACCGATCAGATATGTCTTCAAGTCCGATATTTAACACTCTTCATCTTGCGTCTGCTATATACGATCGGTCCGCATTTGCTGCAAGATACCATTTTGCAAGATTCGGGGCTGATTGCGCATTCTCAATGCGAATCAAGTTATTTACGCCATCTTGACCACTAAGCTGTCTATGATAGGCACCAGCAGCTCATTTAGTCGGTTTGGCCCATTAGTTTTTAATCTACTTGGTCGATAGCCACGATCGAACCTTTCTATCTCTGTAGAGTCTTGCTCGCTAATCTGTCCGCGCTCTAGCTCCAATCTCTATTCACGTGTAGAAAGTCGTGGATTAGCCACAGTCTGATTTTCTCCATAGCTTTGCAGAGCAGTAATAGCAAAGCTGGATCTTTGCATTCGAGCCTACCACGCATCTACCTGGTCACTAAATTAGAATTACCTCAAATTATTTCTCGTCCTCGGGTCCTATTTGCAAGCAGATCATAGCTGAGTAGCAATTGTATAATTTCCGCCTCACTCATGGTAAGATCAGCGGTTAAGTCTGAAGTGACAGCCACTTCGTTCACTCTGTCATCTTCTATATAATCGCACTGTATGACAAGCCCTTCCTCTTATCTCCAGCCGATTCGTTGAACCTGGCTACCAAAGTCTTTCGTATGCTCCCACCGTGAGTGGTGGTATGCTTATCGTATGTCTAGTTTGTTTGTTCGGCGCGATCGCGACTAATACCTAATCAATTTTTTACGCGGATTCACGCTCGCCGTCTATGAGCCGATTATCTCATCTCCTCCCTTTTCTGAACGATAGATTCATAGCGTCCACTTTAGCAACAATTCGGCTCATATCCCTAACTTTTCATTGAGGCAGGAAGATTGTATCAGCTAGATCAAGATTACATACCGCGTGAGCAGCGTAATCTCGCGTGACACTCGTATAGTGTAACAAATACCCAGCATCTGGAGAAGAGCCCAAACTTCTCTCTCGATCATCCCGTACTTAACTTCATTAAGATTAGATGTACGACTAGAGAAATCGATATGGTAACAGACTGTTGGAAGTGCAAGTTGCACTTGGGTCGACTCCAGATATTTAACCTACACTAGGGCATATATGGAATGTTCTACAGGGTTCTATGTGTTGTATTAGGCAGCACAAAGATATGGGTTGAGAAGTTCTCACTTGTACTTTGACTAGCCACTGACGAGGCCCCTGGCGGGGGCCGAAACGCGTCTGGCGCGCGTTTTAATACAGGTCGTTTCATTTACTTAACGTTCTCTTTCTAACACAGACCCCATTATGTTCCTGCAATAACGCGGCCGATACCGGTTAATTTTTTGCAAACACCACGACCACTAGAGGTCTATCTGGGTCAATATATTTCAATATCAGTGTTATGGATATATTGAACTCGAGTAAAACGAAGACAATCATCTATTTCTCATAACGACATCTCCTTCAGAATCCTGATCGCTTCTTGTGATATTTTATAGATCGCGTTGCAACACTCTCATGATCGTGGTCGCGATGCGGTCCGGCATATGGTACTGATGCCGATACATCGCAAAAGCGGCTAATATCGCTAAGTCCACTTTGCAACTTATAGACCACGGACGCATAATTTGAAAAGTCTTAAATAAATTTACTGGAGTAATTCACACTTTCCAAAAATTAATGGATCAGTATTTACCTTAGGGAAAACGAGATGTTTACCACCGATCTTAAGTCCTTCGGATTATCCTCCGAA
The DNA here is from genome assembly GCA_947650285.1 of Hyaloperonospora brassicae. Classification (NCBI taxonomy): domain Eukaryota; phylum Oomycota; class Peronosporomycetes; order Peronosporales; family Peronosporaceae; genus Hyaloperonospora; species Hyaloperonospora brassicae. The sequence goes on along the minus strand of CANTFL010000408.1, from coordinate 778 downwards.
CCTGCCAGTGATACCTAATGACCCGGATGTTACACCTTACGACTTTCCCGGAAACGTTCAGCTGAGCTAATTGACAGATTCCACATATCTCAGACTTCTAACAGTTGCTCAACCTTCCCATCAATGACTTCTAAGATGTGGCAGGAATCAATATATCGTCAATATACGATGTCCGACTAAAAACGGGTGTCTCAGATATTTTTCTGCCGCTCCCTACTGTTAATACATCTATCAACTTTATCTTCCGGGGAGCGATCGAGTCCCGATCTACTCTAATCTTCAAGTATCCGTATAAAGCGTTGGCGTTCAGGCGCTGATAAATTTGTGGACCGTTCGTCAAACCGAAAGGCATCCTTCACCAATCATTTGGCCTAATGGCGGAATATAGGCCGAGATCGCTCCCTCACGCGCCGTCATTTCCACTACCTAGAATCCAATTTACATATTCTTCGAACACTACCACATAGCTTTCTAAATGTCCTGGAACATTACGCTGACTAGATGCATGATGTAAACCATCAAGCTTGTCATCTAAATCACCCACCTGTAGTCAATGCGCAACCGTATATCTGCACCGTTTATCACAATGATCAAACTTATTTAGAAGCCCTTGAAGAAGAAGAGGGCCGAATGATATTGGGTATTAATAATACTTTGACCAGATTGGCTAACTTCTCTTGAAATGTTGAAGCCACGAGCAGCCGTTTGCGCGATCAATTTTGCTCCTCCGACGTCAATGCCGCATAATGACCAACGCGCGGCCGGGAAAGGGCGTTTG
>CANTFL010000404.1:0-17448 GCA_947650285.1 Hyaloperonospora brassicae | reverse complement strand
CTGCAGGCGAAGAAGGGGAAGCAGACGGCGAATCGTCTGCCGCAGAGGCTGGCACAGCACCGGGCTGTGTGGGTCTTGAGTCACCTCGCATAGACATGTTGACTATGCGAGGTCAAGCGGAAAGTGAATGGAACGGACCCAACAAGTGCTCCCTGTCCCAATGGTGGCCAACGGGTGGCCGCCATATTTTCGATAGTCACACGGTGACTATCAGTCAAGGGAGGGTGATGTAACGGGGCAGCCCGTTACATGGAAATTGTCATTTGAGAAATAATGACAATAAAGAAAATTATGTTGATGATTTCTTTAGCAATATTACCAATAGTGGTGATATTGATGGGTCGACCAAAGAGTCTGTTCATTGGTTGATATCTTGATGATATCAACCCAACAATCGCCACAAGACGCGCGCAATGAGTGGTGACGAGACGTCACCATACACTCAGTTAGATCAGATTAATTAAGTTAAGTCAAATATAGAGACAGCGGTTAAAAGACTTAATTATATTAATATAACAGTTCTGCTTTTACCTTACCTACGCTTCCTCGTTTGCCTCGTGTACGTCTGTCAGGGCTCCGAAACCCTTGCGTTAAGTTCACGCAAGGGTGTACCCCGTTACAGTTGGGTTGTTCGCCAGGACGGGTTTCTTAGTCAGGGGTATCTCAGATGTAGGTGACAAGTCATTCGACACCATTAGTATTTCGTCTACTGTGGAAGCCGCTAGGCTTGGCGAAAATGCGCTCGTTTACGATTCGCTGTCGCGGCTACTTTGGAATTCTGGGGCTGCGCTTATGGCATGATCGTGACAAGTCCGGTCCTAATCTCGGTTAAGATTGCTTTCTCTTGTTGCCACTGGGATCAAACCACCCGTCGGTTGTCAGGGGGGTGGAACTGTAGCATCGCCTTCTTGGCGAAAGAAATTATGCCCACGTGATTGAGATGCTTCGTATGGACGCTGGTCCGAGCTCACTGAGTTGGAGCGTGCCGTGGTCGGCATTGGAGTCGAACGCACAAGGAGAGGCGTCTTCCGAGCCTCAGCCTGTAGCCTGGTCTTCGTGTCGGTGAGAGAAACTGAGATTGATGTAATGTGGTCAATTCGACCGGCCACGTCCAGATGAGAGATTGACAACTCTGGAACAAGTGCCAGGGAATACGACGGTGCGTAAAAGTTGCAATGATAGCCGCTCTGTACGGTAGCACCCTGCCCGGTACACCTTGATATCGTATGGAATGGCGAATAACATCCAAAGCACGAGCATCGCAGAAAGTAGCGAAAATGGGGTAAAAAGAGTTCGACCCCAGGTGCCGTGATGTGCGTAACGAGCTTGAGCTGCTCCGGGCAGACACGCGAATCAAAAGCAGCCTAAAAAATTGGATTCGTACGCTTCAGTGACCGCATGTGGAGCACTTGATTCCGACACAACCGCGCAGTCAACGCTGGCAGACAGAATTGTATCAATAGCACCAGCGCTCACGCCGGTGGATAGGACCTTCACTTGGTATCGGAGTTCATTAGTTCCAAATCGCATTATACCGGATTTGCTGAGTGGTGAGTCTGCACGCTCCAAGACGGTAGGTCAGAATAGTCGCAGGCATGCTCCTATGTAAAGTATCCGTTTGGAGTGCAACCAAAATGCAGCCGCTTGATCATCGAGCGTAAAGGTTAAGCGGCGCGTGGTGAAATTATAGCTTGTCCGTTTAGCCGTGCGGATGAGCTCACGAGTTAGTAGTGCATCAGGCGTAGACTCCTGCTTGTCTTCCAAAAGTTGTAGAAGAATCGTCTTCTCGGCGATTTATCGAGGCATACGTACCTCAGGAGGAATAATGGCAATCACAATTTCTTCGAGGTACGCCTAAAAAATTAAGCATGACTACGCGCATAACGTGAGTATGCGTGCACACGAGGAACCCTGGCGGACCGGGGAGCACGATGCTACCCATGAGCCACGCGGCAAGAGATTCTTCTTCGATCGCAACCAGGGTACGTAGGTCAGAATCAGGCTTGGGCGTCCGCTGGCGTGTTGAATCACGAATCCATAGCCGATGTTGCTCGTCAGTAAGCCCGTTAGCCTCCCTCTCCTGGCGAACCGCGTCCTTATCGCTCGACGGAGGACGCCGAGGATGAGCTGGAGAGCCCATAACCAGCAAACTGGTGGCGTTTGAAGCGTCGAACGAGCATGTCTGTCAAGCAGACGAAGGAGGGCACGAGGAATATCTCGCTTTACTGTCGTCTGCCTCGGGCACAGACAAAGGTGGGAACCGTCGGGCGCATTTGCAGCGGCAGCTTTACCGCTACGCAAATGAAAAGGGGGCACACCTACACGTGCCTTGATGCGATTAGTCAGTTGCACGGTTCAGTGCAAATATGGAAGTGACTAATGCAAATATGAAAGCGGACGGAGACCCGGTTCCCTTTTTAAAATAGGTTTCTCAGGTGTCTTTTTCGGACAGGCGAATCGAAAAATCTCAATGCGACTCCAATTGCGGTCGAATAGGCCGCTGATGAAGATGCTACTTGCACCAGTGGTCCATTTATAAACGGGTGGGTTTATCCAGCCGAAAACAAACAAAAATGGATGTGCGTCCAATGATAGATTTGTCTATTCACAGCGGCGGGTGCTACTGTGAATTATCCCCGCCCTCCGGAGTCTAGCAAAGATAAAAGATTGAGCAAGTTTCCTCCATCGAAGTCAACGTCATCCACCACGAAAAGTTTCTACGACCACGGTCCACGACATTAACAACTTAATCCCACTGAAAAGGCAACGGCTCGACCTGAATGCGACTCTTCCACGGTCCGATCCACGCCACGTCCCTCCGATTATTCCGAGGTGAACAGACAGCGCTATCAGAAGGTTCGTGAATCATAGAACTGATGTGTGGTTATTGCAAGGTCGACGAGGAATCTACGGCAACCGACCCGGGGTCGTCTTTTAGGTGAATGTGAAACAATCGAAAGATGCACGTAAGAAGGTTCGGGCTCAGATAGCGGGTGCTTAAAAGACGGAAAAGATACTAACATTAACTGCCTCAAAAAATTAGGGTGCTGCAGACGCCGAGTAAGCCTGTTTCGTTGAAGCTTACGCTCGGGCACTGGAATTGGTTATTGCTAACGAACCAAATGGTGATGGGGAATATAGCACGCTCCACGAAAGCAATGGGGAATGGATGAGATCCGAGTACGAGTACCATACTGTCATTGCGGCAGCGGTCAGAACAAAAGCGGATGCAACGCACGCTACGATTCCGCTGCTAACATTGACACGTCAATTAGCAGCGATTACACCGAAAACAATATCGTGAGCGTACCCCGGTCCCTCGTTCTTCGGCCCCGCCATGCGAGATTCCGGCTTAGATGTACTAAAGGAATAGAGGTCAATTCGGTCGACGATTCAACGCTGGTTGGCTTTTTAAGTTCGCCGCAAACATGACATAACGAGCGCGTCTTCCGTGTCATCTTGAGATTCTAGTCCTGCTTTAGAAATACTTCCCTCATCCTCTGTCGGAGGCCATTACGCCATTGTGTCCTAAAGGTTCCGACAATCAACATACTCAGGATCTCAATGCTATGATGGCGGAGAGCACGATAACGTTTTAGAACACCATGGGCTTGACGATCTGGCCGGAGGGGCAGTAACACCACCTCCCTGCGTCGCTAGTGTCCCTATTCTAGCGGACCTATCCAAGGAGAATTTACAGAAGCTCCAGGCGTCGTCGGGCGTTTACCAGACCCCAACACATGTATTTAAGGTCCTCCTGAACATTTTCTTGCCAGCCTGACAGATTTGTGTACACAGACCGCAGTACAACCTCAATGGAACGATTCCGAACTCCCAACAGTACGATCAGATATTACGAGCTAAAAACGCGCAAGATTGTAGATTCCGCATCTGTTGCGGTTGCTGCTGCTGCGGTGCCATTGATCACGAAACAAATTTTTGCGAACACAGCTTCGATTCGCACATGGGATAGCTAGCCCAAAGCCATGGCTTTACCACCGGCTACTTTGCTAGTTAACAAAAAGGGACACATTGCATGGATCAGTTTGTGCGCGTTAGACATGGCGGCGTTTGTCCGTGACCTGCCGTATCCGGTTGCTTACCTTGTCTCGATTCCAAGTGATGGTCTGCGATCATTTGGACGTGCCACTGACCGCATATCTCAACCGGCTGTGATCACACAACACACCACACACGCCGATGAGAAACTTCAATATCTTTGCACGGGTGTGGACACGACGGGAGATGGTCAAACGTTTCAAATGCGATGAAAAACGATTGACAAAACAAAAGGTTGGAGAGATTTCAGTGACCTCCTTCCCGATTTGATTAGCGACTGGTGCTAAATCGCTGGCCGACTTGGATTATTATAGAGTCATGCCTGCCCTGTTAATGTTAGGGCTACAACTCGCACCCGTTGAGGTTAGGATGAATGTGGTGGTACCGGAAATCACGGCTATACAATATCACATCTCCGAAGAGGTGCGCAAGGCAGTATACGTCATTTTCTCCAAACCTGCTAATTGGAGGCCGGAACTTGACCTTAAAGTCCGACATGGTCAACGGCGGAAAAACCAGTACTGAAGGCGGCTCGGATGAGCAAGGAAGTCGCATCGTCGCGGAGTAATATTCAACGCCCTTCGTCTCTCAATCCGGAAGAACATCCCTGTTTAATCGAAGAGCCAGTGATTTCTGGACTTCTTATTACGAATTCAGCCTTAACTGACTTTGTCGTCGACTTCTGATATAGCAACCTTAACAACCAGTAGAATCAGTATCAATCTCAGTTTATAAAATGTGGAAGGATTTCCCAAGCAATCGAAACACTGCATGGTTTAGTCACTGTTGTCAGTGCGAAGCCAGGGGAGATATCGATTTGGTATCGCTCACGTGAATGCGGGTCAAGCTCGGTGATACTGCTATTATTGATAATATATGTACAACTTGTTATGGAGATTCGTCAATACGCATGGACGATTGTCGTGGACGGAGTCCGAGCACTCTCTACGCGATGTGGTTAATTTATTGATCCCCTTCTCACCGGTCATCTTAATGGAACCTTGGCAAGAAGGGCGACGGACACCGCACTGGGAAGCTGTTCGAAATAATAATTTTAGCGGAAGATTCTTGTTGTCAACATTAGAGCTCCAAGTGGTAATTCCGAAGGGGGCGTTTCTGAGAATCTTTTACCTCTTCTTTGGGATATGAAGGACACATGCTTGTTGGCGGCGACTGTAAGCGCACCTTAAGGCCGTAAATTGACTATTCTATTCCCTCGACGCCCGCCGGACATTAAATTTTTTGGTGCTTAGACGGCTTATCAATCAGGCGCAGCTTAGCGATGTTCTTACAGCTACATTGAATATCGCAGAATAAGACATACCCATTCCATATTTTCAAGCTGTGAGGCACGCTTATTTCCACACATTACCTGGCTATTGATCAGATAGTTTACGCCTTGATCGGTGATAAGTAAGTCCCCGACATGCTGTTTGGGTTCAGGAAGTTGATCCGTCGGTACTTTGTCCAGCATCTGAACACAATATGACAAGCATCAGAAACGGAGCCCACCCCGTAATATGGTGCATTTACGCAAGCCGAGGCACGTATACCCGTTCCAAAAATGATCGCAAGAGACCGCGATTAGCGTAATTATTGCGGATATTGCTCTGGCTCAGCCTTTAGTTGCCAAAAATACTTCTGATATAACATAGGACTATGATACATCCGTATACCGGCCCACTGCTGGGACAACTGGAGCGTCAACCGCTGTAAGATGTTTTTGGCGACGACCAACGACGTCCTCATGGTATGACGTAAAGATATAGGCGGCGGTTTAGTCATCTATACGGCCTACTTGATGCAACAATATCAGAGGTACGTTCGTTACAAGTGATGCCAGCGTGTATTTAAGTGGATTGAGGGCAACATAGCCTAACCAAATTCTCTAGCGCTACTTCGGCGTAATAATTTGGATTACGGAGGACTATGGTAGATCTGGCGTGTCTGAGAAAAATTTCCTTAACAGGGAGCGCATTATGACTCATTATTTTTCTTGCCTTGAAGCGAATTCAACATTTCTTGCCAAGTTCACCCCTCCGGACCGGGTGAATAATTCAAATGAGAAGTCATACGTATATCCGGACGCTGTAAGCGCGACTTTGTAGATGTTTAAGCCTGGGTAAGCTGCAGGATCGGATGAAATAGACATTACCTCCTACTAAAATTACGCGGACGCACTCGCGCCTTTTATTGCTGCTTTTAACACCTGATAGCTCAAATGTAGCGTGTTCCAGCGTCGTTTGGTGAGCGAATAATTAGTGTTTGTAGAAAATTGGCGGTCTAATCTTTGCCGCTTAATCATCGCTTGATCCAGCTAATCAACAGCGACTACGGGTTTTTGTACCGATATTCTCTCGTTTCGGGAGCGGTAGATGCTATCGCATCTTGCTCTGTAAGCTCAAGCTGGTTTTTGCTCGTAGTGATCGATTTATTCGGCCATTGATTTTGTCTGGCGGTACGAAAAGCGATCTGCATGGAGCCATTGTGCTGTTTCTCCATTTTGGCATGGCATTCGACACGCTGCAACGTCCATATCGACTTTCAGCGCCGACTTGGCTTGGCGTATCGCCCCACATCGTATTAGTCGTAGCGGCCTCATACCAATACACGCCTTTCCTTTTTCTCTTGAATTTATATCGCTAGAGGCAACGTATAGTAATTGTGGATCTCGTCAAGGTTACCCTATTGCACCCCTTACATTTAATCTTGCTCTCGATAGTATCTATCGGGTGTATTAAGTGAGAAAAGAATTCGCGGAGTACCTTTATCATCTGGAACGCGGACAACTCAGATCAACGTTTCAGGCTTCGCGGACGATACCGCTGTCTACTTTCGCGATCGGATTGCAGTTAATCCAGTTGTTAATTATATCGATATGTTCGCCTTGGTGTCGGTTTTCGTGACCAATCATAAAGAAATAAATGGTCATTTAGCTGGACCCACGCGGATCTGCGCTAGCTCCTGACATGTATGGTCTTACTCTACAGTCATCCGGCGATTTTTTCTGGTATCTTGAAGTTCTGGTTAGGCAGCAGGACGCGGTGGCTAAAAACCGGAGCAAATACATTCGTTCGCTCAAGAGCAGACTCGTCCTAGCTTGAGAGAAGACTCGCACCGTAAAACAACGTGCTCAGCTTTCCAGTGCCATCCCGGTTTCAAATATTACCTTCTTAGCACGTCACTGTTGTCCTGCTCTTGTCGTAGTTACCCGATTGAACATTTTAATTGTGGAATTTGTCTGGGGCGTTCGTGACAAAAACTGGTCTAGACCTTGGGTCCCTTTCGAAATGGTTGTATTAGTGACCCGGTAGGGTGGTCTCGCGGTGCATTTTATTCGAACGGAACCAATGAATATGGCGGCAGTAGCAGTAAGACAGTAGGTAGCAACTGTTTCTTTGCGCGATGTACTGATTAATGACTTTTTGTGGGGCTCTAGCGAGTCGGGTGCGGCCTACATTATTCCTTGTAGGACGAAAGACAAGCACTTTCCATAACAAGACGCTGTGGTTAACACATTTCAAATGCTTTAGATTTGAGCGGCTCGACATTCTTGTCAAGGTGAGGTCATGGCGGTCGGCCGACGAGCCATCTCATTTACATCTAGACTCGAAGTCTAATATAGTGACGACGGCAGTGTCACATCTGATGTTCGCCGGGTAATTGATGATATACTACGGGCTTGATGAGATCTGACGTAGCGTAATCGGGGATATTCTACCACAGGTGACTGTTGTGATGACGTAGCGGCATTAGGGGTATTCTACCACAGATGGATCGCGTACGCTTCGCTCCAGTATATGTATGAATGAGAGTTCGACGGGGTCGGGCGTATTCCTTAAACGGAGCTGGATTTGAGAAAAGAGACACTAGCCTTGGCAACACGATGTCACAGAAGATTGTTCGGAGTGGCGTTGCCTTGTTATTGCCTACGTGTGATTTAGCAACTTAATGTATGGTGAAGCGGCGTCATCTGAGTCCATTTATCTCGCTCTTTTGTACGAATTCCCTAGCACTGGTTCATGGGGCACTTATGCCGAGATCATTGACCGCGTACTAAACGAAGGTAAACCGGATTCATGACTTTCTCTTTAATTGTTCCACTCCGTCACTGACACATTTTGATACGGTCATGAAATTAGAAGTGAGATCACTCTCGTCGATGTTAGTATGCAATTTAGCCGTATCTTTATCCAGTGGGATAGCTGTCCACGTTGGCGCGCATCCGGCACTCAGGTCCGTTGTACATATATGGGATGGAATTCGATAATGACAACTCATCCGAAGAAAGCTGAAACAGATTACCTCCCTGTGGCGCCGTGCTAAACTAATCACACTTCTCGATAGACGTGTGTCAAAAAAGGATTTTCACGTGTTTCGGAAGGTTCACCGGCACTCCATTGCAGACATATCCAGCGAATATGAGCGATCATTCAGACCACCGCCCACAACTTGTATCGACTAAAGAGCATCAGTATTTTTCCTTATGGGATTGAGCTACTCAGGATCTGTCTTGCTCCGCCCCTGAGGGTGCGGTGGCTGCTTCGTCCATGACAATCAAACAATTTTGGCCCTGCCCTAGTGCGCGTTGCCACTGGGAATTTCTCCTTAATCAGTGGTAATGACTCGGATTTTACGGATGTGGACTTAAACGTCTGGATACTTTGGCCTGGACCTCGAAAGATAAAATAACGTGCCTGATTAATAAATAATCTATCGATCCAAGAGTTAATTTGTCGGAAGCTCCAGCTGCGGTAGTCCTAGCAGCTCGAGAGCTGTAACGTTTTATAGTATTTGCAACAATTCATTCCATCTGGGTCGAGCAGCTTCGCCCTATAAACGACTCGTTCTTGGCGTAGGTGGAATGCGCAGCCATAGTTAAGAACCTTTTTCGACACGATTTAACGGTTTTCGTGGGTCAACAAACCTACCTGACTTGGCGAAAGACGGGCAAATATTTTAACAAGTAATATCAGCAATATCGGATGCTCTCCTTTGCTCCGATGAAGGGATATGATGCCTCACGAACGGCTTCTCGGGGAGCTGTATCTCTTGTGTTTGACGGGGATTTCGCGAAAACCAGGTTTGAGAGGAAATGAATCCTTTATTGCCCAACGCCACATGCATATTCAAGCCGCTTGTATTATGTGGGTATCGAGTATGGCTTATGGTTCCGCCAATACCACTGACAACGTTGCGAAATATTAAGGTCTCGTTCACGGTCTTCGTCAAGTGAAAAACAGCGGCTATTAATCAATGTCTGTTATATGTTACAGTGCTCTAGTGATTTCTCAACTACACGCCTTACACCATCCACGCAAGCCAGATTTGGTGCATTTATTTTGCAAATCACGCACTATCGCTCACGATATCGACGAAGCCAGATGGGGAAAATAGTATCCAGCATACAAAAATAGCGGATCAACTGGCTAGTATTACTACGGATATAGTTGTTCTATTGAAGTGCACACTCTCTGCGACCATGCAATTGTTCGGGAGACTACAGCTTTGCTCGACAATGATTTCAACCTCTGGCTGAAGGCCTCTCTCAACGAAAAACTTGTAATACACCGCCCCGCTCTGACTTCGCGAAACCTTATCATATTGAGACAAAAACTGGGCGCCTTGCTGCACGGTGACTAGTGCTACTAAGCCTATGAATTAGGTGTCGCTGAGGTAACTCAGTTTTACAGCGACATGATATGGTAGGTCTTACGCGTACTTAAATATCCTCCTATTGTCTTTCACTCTCTCCACATTTGCGTGCAGACAAATAAAGCCGCTATCTTTTGCCTTCTTCAAACCGTGGATGAGGTTGTAGTATGTAGTCACGTAATCCGTCGTCGTCGACTACCCGAAAGAAATGCTAGCGATCCAGACGATCCGGGCGGGATGTTTATATCCTATAGACGCACCAGAACAAAAGCCATATCTCCGGGGCTGGACTCGTTGATACCGACGACCAATAAAATGCAGAAGGTGGTCGAGTGAAAAGTGTTGCAAGGTCAAAAAGTGGAGTGGAGGTGACACGGTGTGGTGCAAAATCGCACCAACTAGCGCTGAGCGGACTTAAGCTAGGACGAAATCCCGGGTATCGTTACCTAATTGGAACGTCGAGCATTTAAAGAGCATGATTGCCCTACGCATATTAGCATGGTCAATCGCGTTGTGGCTCTCATGGGATATCGTTGAGTACTCGATTCGTCGAAGCCGCTTTAGACAAATAGAGTGGGTTGTAATTGATACAATAAAGCGCCATAATTCTTTAACAGCTTCAAAAACGACCGCTTGGGCCTCGACAGTACTATCGATTGGCTGATAGGCAGTGAGTGTCATATTTTATGCAAGGCCAGGGGTCTCCAAAAGACTTAGTAAAATACGCTGTGCGATAGGTCGACTAACGGAACCGACCAAGCCTGCTCAAGACGTTGATGAACCTCCGCCACCGCCGCTGGGCTAGTAGGCGATCCGAGACTCGGAGATGACATATTGTTTGTCGGTCAGTTTCAAAGTAGGAAGCATTTTCATTTGAGCCGATATAATGACTGAGAGACGTAAAGAGACGTAGCGCAAATTTGTCGGAGATCGCGCCGATTCTCATATTCCATACCGCGAGTGACAATCGCGTGTTCACAAGTATGTATTCGAAGATCTATCTTCGTAAACCCGGCATCGTACCACAATTTGTAGCAAATTTATAGTTGCCTGAGGTCGAGGCATCCAGCGACAATTCCAGCTCACATCTGTGTAATTCGTGTCATTTCCGGTTTTGCATGAAAGTGTACAGGAATCCCTTAGGCGCGTATTGCCGCCGGATCAAATTCCACCATTAAATGTTTAGGGGTGAGTGTAGGTAAATTCGTTGGCGTAGACATCAGTCACATTGTTTCTTTCGCGCGTGTTCAATTTCAGACGCGAGATTAGCGCATAAAAAAATTTGTACGATGTCAGAGATCCTGATGGACGCGAAGATTACAGTAGTGTACTGAACTTTTACATCTGCGTGGTAAAATCCTACGATGTACCGAGTTTTTTCCGGATCAACCGTTGTGTTTTTCGCTGTTCGGGGGAAACTCACCCTTCCCAGGCTAAATCATGTTCATACGAGCAAATCCTCGACATTTGCTTTTCCAAAAGGAAAAGATTGCACAATTAAGATCATAAGGAAGGCTATACCTCGAACGAAGCCATGACATGCTCTGAAGCGATGCGTGCACAAACCTGTGCAGTTAACCTGGAACGGCTTTGTCTGCGTCTGCGTCTATGGCGCACCTTTTGTCAGAATTTATCGCGGAGAAAACGTTGACGATGACGCTTCCGATTGTGGCGATGTGTCCTAAAAGTAGTTTAAAAAGCGAGAAGTCCTCCCTCTAAATCTTTAAAAGGTGCCACCTCGCGCATGCTCCGCTTCCGCTCCGCCGACAACAGCAGCGCCGATATTTCATAATGTGTTACGAATAGTCGTCGAAGTGCGATCGGCCCCATTTTAAGTCATGTAAGCAGGTCGATATTCGTCGCCTATCCACAGGATCTTGCTGTGAAGATAGTTTTAGTGGACCTGCGGAAACGGCTTAATTTCCAACCTGTTTCGCTGTAAGAATAAGTAGCTCGTTATATAAGCGAGGAAACGACAGAACACCCTTCTTAATTGTAAGCTCTGTATAACCTTCTGTAATTAAGGACTGATAACGCTTTAACTCCCGCATTACCCACTCAAGGCTTTGATGGGCTTATAAATACGGTCAATTGTGGTCTTGGGCGGGCAGATGTGTCTTGTGACGTAAAGAAACTTTGGCCACTCACTAGCACGAGTTAAGAGAGATCTCTGTTTGCCAAAATGCGTCTTATGGCCAGCAAGTGTAAGCCTTTCGCTTTCCGACCGAGATAATTTGTCATATATTTTATAGATGCATCAGCTTGGCCAAATTGTATCTCAAGATAGCGTCATTTTGTCGTGGGCCGCGAAAGAGTTAGGTCGTGCGTAAGTATTACATTCATGGGTACATCTCGCTCAAGCACGACGACAATCGACTTGTCATTGTAATTATTACAAATAGAAACGTACGTGAGCGCCTTTAAGACTCTAAGGACTAAAGGAATGTCACCGCGATGAAGAAGAGAGATGATTGTATCATCAGCATACCCAGATAACACGATTTCATTTCCTTGATCTGCGGCTTGAACGTGGCTCCGACAATGTCCTCCCGCAATCTAATTTATTTGTACGCGCACTTATGAGATATAATAAAAAGGAATGTAGTAATCAGGCAGCCTTTCCTGACACCACAATTCATTCGTACCCGTCAACATGGATAACCATTAACAATAAACTTGCATGTCGTGTCATCGTAAAGAGTAGCTTCGATGCTGACAAAAGTTGTCGAAAAACCCATTTAAGTGAGAACCTCAAGGGGAAACGTCTCTGCAGGGTGTCGTAGGTCTATTCAAAGTGCAATAGGTGCACAAACATATAGACATCGCCTCGGCATTGGAAGCGACAACCTTTGCCGCTTTAAATAAATCAAGCGCTGTCAAATATTTGCGACCTGACACAAAACCAACCTGGGAAGTGTAAAACACAGTAGGCACAATCAATCGGAGCCTTGTAGCGAAAATTTTGGTGAATACATTCGAATCGGAATTGAGCAGAACGATTTTTCGGTGGTCTAGTGAAAGCAATGACGCCGCATCTTTCTTATGACAATGAGTAACTGCTTCATTATAAGATCAAGGAGATATGCCACATATAATCCATTTCGTCCGAAAATCTGCTAGGATAGAAGCAAGTTTGTCAAAGCGGTCCTTGTAAAAGGAGTTGCCGAGTTATTCTGTCCCGGCAGCTTTCCAATACTTCACTTTTCATCGCAGCGACGATACCGTCGGCTCCAATGGATCTTTCACTGCTTCAATATGTAAAACAAGAGGAGGGGGAGCTCGTTCTAGAAAGTCTGCGACACTTTGTGCGTTAAAAGCGCGTCGTTGGGTCAGCTCGTCCCATCCGTCTATTATGGCATCCGATAACTCTAGCAATTCCCTAGGACCATTCGATGACTTAACATTAAGCATACTGACCGTATTTTGCCGCAAGTTCGATCACACCCACGGTAATAATTGGCGAGTGGCCTCGCTTGGAAAAAACAAAAATCTGGTGACAAGTTTCTTGCTCTTCTTCCTTTGCCAATGCCGCCTATACTCGACCACTCTATCACGAAGAGCCCGGAAGTCTCCCTATCAACCCATTTACCGGTCTAAAGGCATACATACGCATTTGTAGGCGCAGCAACTGATGGCGGTAGCTTTGTGTCATCTTTTGACGCATAGTGCGCACGGCAATCAGTAGTGATTGTCGAAGTCTACCTTTCATGTCACCTATCATAGTGCAAAATGTTTCGCCAACCAGTTATCGCTTAAGGGGATAATGTGCACAGCGGCCAACTGGTGAATAGCCTCAGTTAGGGCCTGAGGTATAATTGTATATGCTGTTGTCGTCGCCGACACCATAATGTGGTAACACGCCGAAACCAACGATGATATCCGACCGACTTGAGATTAACAACCCGCAATGTAACTCCATTGTGGTCCGAGCTGTGCCCTAGTACATCCTCGCTGACATGGCGTATCCAATTGGCATCTTGAGCGCTAATGTACCAGCCAGCCAGCCCAGAGGTCTCCTGAGCTCCTCCAGGTGAAGTGTAGGTGTGCGTACGGGACTTTGCATGGAACTCAATATATCTTCGTTTTGCATTCGCTATTTCCATCTAATTCTTAAGGCGCATCTACAAGTTCATGTGTGTCCAAATTATGGCGAAGCTCAGGAGGGTCATGACGATTTTTTTGAGAAGGACAATGTGACTGGTCAAGGCAGATCTTAAGGGTTTAATTCTAATTGCCCCATTGAATACTGTTCCAATAAAGTTATCAACGACTGCAGCCAGGGTCGCAAAAATCTCGCGCGCTCGGACCCGTCTATCGCTCGTATCATTTACGTTGAGCAGAATGAAGTTTTTGCGGCGAACGCGAATGCTCACCACCATCAGACGCAACGTCCAATCACCCTACATCCACGTCTGTATGTACGTAATCGCTATTTAAAAATTGAGCAGGATTGCAACTTCAACTCGACGCTGATAGGACTCCGACCACATCCATAGTCCAGCTTTCTAGCAGGGATAAATCCCCAATGTGAACGATATAGTGAGGCCAGGCCTTTATCTTCGCCACCAATCACATGTGTTTCTTTCTACAGCACAACATCGAGAGGAACTCTATCGTCGTGCTGACGAAAGTTGTAAAATCACTGCTTGCAAAGTACATGATCTTTTGGAAGACCTTGAACATTATGTGAATGGAAGTCAATTGAATATTTTAGAGGATGTCTGGATTGCCCAGCTTTCCGTTTCTCCCGGATATGCAGGACCGGAACACTGATAGATCCTAGCTTTTAAAACAGAGGCATCGGGCCTAATCATGGCGATCCAGGAAGTTACTGCCAAGGTTATTTGTTATCCAATGAAAAAAAATCCACTTTAAAATCACTCTTGATGCTCTTATGAGCACTTGTACAGCAAACGGCTTTCGTTCATATTAATATCGAGATCCATTCGCCAGTACTTCTTATGACGATTACTAGTGACGGCGCTATGCGCGGTGTCAGAGATGTTAGATTGGGTTGCCTTTGTCTGCTGCATCACCACCTCAGTCGAATCTTTAGTCGGTTCTAAAGAAGGAAATGACAAATAGATAACGTTCAGTAAACCCAATCGTCGATCAAAATACGAATTACGAAGGAGGCGCAAAGCAATTGTAGCTGAAGCTTGTCCACATTTCTCCACCACTAGATGAAATTTGCAGTCTTCCACGTTATGGACCCTGCTGTTTAAATTCCACTGCATCTTAACCGAGACACAGCTTGCGAGTGCCAAAGTTAATGTGAGTTCAATACCGGCGAATGACGGCTAATACGTATTGCTGTTGATGCCGTGACTGGTAGTGAGTGATGTTGCGGCGACATGTGCAAGATGTATTATGCATTTTAGCACTAGTTGTATTGCTCTTTGGCTGGATTATATTTTGGGATGTTAGCGAAACGACAGAGCAACAGGTTGGCTCAATCGTTTAATGTAGAGGGTTGCAATTGGGTGAGTGCGGGTCCGCGTCCCTCCGTGTGCGAGTTAATTGTGACTACCACTCGCCACCTGGTGTTTGGGGTTCACCATAACTGCGTCTCACCCGCAGTTACGTCTTCCACAACCACGCAATCGTTTTCATTCTGCATATGACGAAGCAGTGTTTTTGCCAAAGGTATATTACGAGACGTAATTACCCAGTGATAGGTAAAACATAAAGCGGTGGAGACAAGGCACCAACTCGATGGCTGACAGTCACCGGCTTCTACCAGCCATTCGTTTTTGTAGATAAGGACAACAAAAATACAACTCACTTTTTGGTTTCCATCCCCGGCCGTAAGCCGTCTTCTTCTCAGTGAAAGCTCCATAATCTAGTTAAACTGAAACATTGACCGAACTGTTTTAGCGACGATCGCGCAATGCTCTCGAGATACGTGTAGTAAACGAGAGACTAGTAACGATTGCGGCGAGTTCAACAGCTCAGTGCCAAATCCAGTTATTATAGCGACTCGGAGTAGTTGACAATCTAGTGGGGAAGATCGACCAAGCCAGATCGATCCGTAAATCATTTCTTTAGCGCCAGTAATTTGGCACTGTTGGAACTATAACCTTCTTGACATTAGCCAATGCCATTACTAGTATATTTTTGTATGTTCTTGTGGGCACTAGACGCAATTAGGGTATAAGCTTGCTGATCAGCGGCTCGTGCTGCTAATATTAGATCGTATAATGCCACAAGGTCGAGATGATACATTAAACCCGCGGTCGGCAGCACGTCAAACGATTGCGAAGGGGGAGATGGGACCTCAGTATATCAGTCGCTACAAGCGCAGCAGGAATTGGGACAAAATCTGGTACGACGCCTAGATTAGAAAGGTCCAAGTTTACATGTTCAAAAAAATAAGCGTGCTAATTAACTCTAGCAAGGCTTATGATATTTTGAATTATGCGCATTATTCCACGGCAATATTAGCTTCTTCAAAGAGGCTTCTATGTTCACTAAGGGTTAGGTCGCCTTGATGGAGTGGTTCTTTTTGAACAATAGAATAAGACTTGGATTGGTCATGTTCATATCTGTGATCACCGGGGTCAGGAAAAGCACTGCTACCGGCCTCAATCACTTGTTGAAGCGCTGCTTCGGAATGGCGACACTTGCGCATAATTTTAAATGCGAAACCAATGAGAGCTTCTTTGCTGTACTGTAGTACGCGCTCGGCAATTTTTTCAGGGGCTTCGTCGTCCTCCAGCAATGTTTTAGTTGTTCCCGACATATTGACAATGTCTAGATCAGGCGCAGATTGCAGCCGAGTAAATTTTCGCAACAAGCTTCGATGAGCAATATCCGCTTTCGTGAATGCCTCTGTAGCTGCCTGTTCGGGGGAAGCTGCCGTTTTATAAACTTGTGCTCTAGATCATCAATTTTTAATGCATCCTGAAAGTTAAGGTGATTGCGTCCAGACGTGTTGGATCCAGATGGATAATACGCACGATCGAAGCACTGTTTGTATCGCAAACGTACTCTTGGCCGGTGCTGTGCGTTCGCATGCAGTCGATTCGACAGACACAAGGCCTCCAAGGACACGCTTTAATGCCTCAATCTGAGCGGAAAACTGATACCGCTGGCCGGAATGTAACGGGGCAGCCCGTTACATGGAATTGTCACTTTAAAGAAAGTGACAATAAAGAATATGAAGTTACATATTCTTTGAACAATATCACCAAAGTGGTGATATTGATGGGTCGACCAAATAGTCTGTTCATTGGTTGATATCTTGATGATATCAACCCACCAATCGCCGCAAGACGCGCGCAATGAGTGGTGACGAGACGTCACCATACACTCAGTTAGATTAGTATAATTAAGTTAAGTCAAACAGAGAGACAGTGGTTAAAAGACTTAATTATATCAATATAACAGTTCTGCTTTTACCTTATCTACGCTTCCTCGTTTGCCTCGTGTACGTCTGTAGGGGCACTGAAACCCTTGCGTTAAGTTCACGCAAGGGTGTACCCCGTTACACCTGGTAGCACTTTGTAGTCCTTCCAAGTAACCAAAACATCCAACATGAACATTTTGGATGATGAAGAGACCTTTCACGTCACGCGTGAAGGGTTTAACCATTTGAGTGACATCGAATGGGGTGCGGTAGAACGAATGAGTTCTACCGTAGGCGAGTTCGCCATTAGCGCCATGTTGGAGTCTCTGGACAGAGACCAACAACATGCCGCTATAGCCAAGTTCATTCAACATGAACTTGTCGCC
>CANTFL010000400.1:0-25102 GCA_947650285.1 Hyaloperonospora brassicae | reverse complement strand
AATACGTTTCATTGGATTGGGCGATCACACCGAAGAGCGACCACACTAGATCATCGCAGTATGCGTCGGTCACATCGTACCTGTAATCAGGCGAGTCGTTGGGCATACAACGCATGTCACTAGGACCGTCAGGAGCTTCGATGATTCGTGACAGGAATATCCTAGCCGAGGCGAGATCAGCGGATCCACCCAAGTTACGCCCTGGGCAGCTGCAATCATACTTAGCAGGCTGTTAAGCGGTCGATGGCGTATGACATACACCAAGGAGTCGAATTCCTTGACGTGGAGATAAGGTCAGTGAAGGGTTCTAAACATAGTCGATTCCACAACGATTACCCTTATGATTTTGACGACGTGAATTTTCGACGACCGTCGGTGGCGACCGCTAAAGCAATGCCACGTAGTGGGATCACCACACATAGGCTACTCTTATCAACGTTCAACGATCCGAAGGAATTTAACGGGCAGAATCGAGACGAAGATCGAGCTAGAAGCTGGATCGGCAGAGTCGAAGTCGGCTTTTTGTGGGACCAAACAGAAGATCCCGAGTAGTGTTTATTAATTAGTGACCTGATAACGGGACTAGCTCGAAACTGGTACGGCCAGCTAAGTCGATCAACCCACCGTGAATGAAACCCCTGCTGGAATTCTTCGTGATCAAATATGGACGATATCATAAGTCAACATATCAATATTACTGACATGCACGAATACGATCGAATGAGACCATACTGGAGTACCTGTATCGTCTCAATGTGGCAGCAATCCGGGCGAAGATCAAGATCCGAGAAAGGCCGCCAAATGCACGACGTAAACACGTAGATCACTTTATCGGAATACTTGGCGATCGGGATGTGGCCAAGCAATAATTGTTTTGCGATTGAGAGACACTGACGATGTGGAACAAACGTCGCAGTCACACGAACGAACGGCTAATCGAGTTAAGAAGTCGTCGATGGAACCCAACAAGTTTCGACCACGAGCGGGCTTTAATACGGATAAAGCACTGTCAAAACCGGCCCAGCTGTTAGAGCTATTCGAGTGGAAGAGAGCGAGAGCAGCGGATCGGATCCATAGTACAGTGGATCATATTCGGAAGAGGATGGACGTCATATATATGCTGTCGGATCCAAGAATCACGCGAATATCTCGATAGATCGTCGTGATTTACAAGGTAATAAAAACAATGGGGACGGATCCGATCATGAATTCAACCTCATGTGCGTCACCTACATGGCCACCCACGCGACGTGAGTGACGTGGAAGGATCCCGCGAGTTGGGTCGTAAAGATCGATCTCACACTGAACGATCGAATTCGTGTACCCACTGCGGATCTACTAGGCACGACGACCTCGGGTGCTGGAAGAGATTGACCTGTCAGAAGTGAAAACGAAAGGGACACTCATCAGACAAGTGCTTTTACGTGTGGCCCGCTTGCCAGGGAGTACACGAATGCAGTAAATATCTAATGGAAGTTTTTTTACAACTTGATCCGCCAGTAGTAAGTGCCAACCAAGCACGCCGGAAAGTTTCCGCCCGAAGTGGAGAAAATTTTAAACTAGAACGCTCGCCAGGATGGAATCTGGCGCGAGCCGAGCGTTCTAAGCTCTGCATTTATGCTTACGTGGAGAAGAAGAAGGGAGTTCATGGCGTTAAGAATCCAGTCATAGCGATAATTAATACACGTGTATTGCCTCAGTTGTTAGCTCAGTTTCAAGTGTGGAACGCGTCGATGAATACGCACGATCGCCCATAAGAATGGATCTCGATCTTGCTCCAGGCGAGCTGCGAGGGTACTGGAAGTACCACAAATCGGTGAAATGGTTCAAGCAGGCAAAGACCACGGGCAAGATCAACAACGAAAAGGCTACCATGTCGTTTGACTCTGGCGCTGAAGTATCGACCATCGATACCACCTTTGTTTTTAAGGTGGGTTGAATAATCGACGACAGTCGGACTTAAGAGTGTGTGAAAATCGATGAAAGCGCCAACATGAAGATCGGCCGTACTAAGATCAAGATCACATTAGATGGATCGTTGGTCTGCTACTTTGATGTATGGGTTGGTGATCAAGTAGGGTAAGAGGCTATATTAGGTATGGATTTTACGGTTCCCGCAGGGTTAAGTCTGGAATTGGCGTATGGAACGCTTTGTTTGCCTGACGAAGTTCGTATAAGTCTGGCGGGGCGAATACCATCATAAGGGTCTACCGGCAGTATCACGCCGATACCAAGAGTGGCAAATGCTAGCGTTTGAAGCGACTACCGATCAAACAGATGAGATGATCCAAGACGATGCGGAATCTCACGTTAACTGCCCGGCCTACAGGACTCCTACGCAGGTGTTGGTTGTACCAAAAGAAAAAGAGGACCCATAGAAAAGGAGATCAAGAGGGTTAACGAGGAGGACCGCCGACGATCACATTTACCTTCACCGTCCATGGCGGTCAAGAGTATCTACATGACCGAAGACGAGGATCAAGATCGGACGTACATGCTGTTCCAACAAGATAGATAGAGGATCTCGGTCAACGAAGTGATCCGCGATAAATCTGTAGCGCTACATAGGCCGTAAAGCTGTCCTTTAGACGGATTGTGGGCTCGAAATGGGTTGTACCAGAAAAAATACATTGAGCTAAACGAAGGTGATGCTGCTACAGCAACTATGGATGAATTTCGTGAAGAGAATTGTAATGACGTGTTGTCGTCGGAAAAGATCACCGCCATTAAGATGGCGAGCGAAGGTAAGGCGGTGCCCAGTGAGAGGATAAATGCTGAGACCAAGGTGGAAGAAACGTCAACCGACTACGAGAATCCTCGTGATAGCGGATCTGATCGGAATCGTCTCAGCCACCATCTGAAAGACGAGATCAAGATTAGAGGTCGTGCAGAACATGGACAGTCCGAGCTGGCGACGGAAGAGACTGATCCGGTGGAGATGGACGGTAATGTGTTGAAAGAAGAACAGGCAGATGTCCCCACCTATCATTACAAAAATGGCGATCTGTATGCAGAAGATGTGGATCATCACATGGCGGTGCTACCCGAAGTGATGGCGTGTACGACCGAGATCAACATTGACGAAATTCAAGTTGAGGATCGAGGAGTACCCTTGGTCGACGATCAAGGACGTTTAAGACAGATGATTTGGAAGAATCGTCGGTTGATTATGGGAAAAGGAAATGTGCTACCGCATGCAGCCCGTGGAGCCGTTTGCGACATCGATGTGGGTGGAGCAAATCCGATCGCCCAACAAGCGAGACCGGTCGTCCCAAAATTTTGTGAGGAATCGGCGGATCTAATAAAGGGATTGTTGTCAGCCAAGACCATTCGGCCGTCGACGTCAACCTAAGCTTTGCCAATCGTGATCGTCATTACGAAGAAAGGTGAAGATATTCGATTATGAATCAACTACAGACGGGTCAATCAACTCACAAGATTGATGGTGTATTCTATGCCGCTGATAAGCGAGTTGTTGTAAGAAATGGAGAAGGCTCTGTGGTATTTCTCTTTAGATATGGCAAGCGGTTATTGGGTGGTAGAGATGACGGAGCGGGCAAGATTGATCCCGGCATTTATACGCCTTCAGATCTATCCGAATGGCTCAGAATTCCTATCGGGTTGCAATGTCCCCAGATCTACCAACAGTTGATTGAAAATGTATTGTATGGAGTTCTTAAGATCAAAACTGGATCAGACGAAAGTACTACCAGTTCAGGCAGATTCATTTGTGAATTACTAGAATTGCAAGATGTATTTACCGAAGGTGAATCAGATGGGGACCTAAGGCCGACAGTGTTAGGGCGCAGATCCTACATCGACGACTATAAGATCCCGGCAAGACCATGGTCTTCTTTCTACGAAAAAGTGGAGCGACTTCGGGAAGTTTGCGATAAGTGGAATCTCTCGATCAGTCTTACGAAATGTTTTTAACACGTCGAAGGGTGAATTACCTTGGACATCAACTTTCACTTGCGCGATTAGAAGCTCACCCGAAGGATCTTAAATCCTTGGTGAACATCCCATTCCCGCAAACCCTGCATTAAATGCAATCGTTTTAAGGAAGCCTGAATTATTACAGTCGCTTCATCGAAGATTTCGCGATCTACGCATCAGTATTATATAAGTTGAGATAGCAGATTTCTGTGAGATCTTCCGTCAACATAGTTTAGAAGAATCAGCACTCAAGGTGGAGAAAGAACAGATTTCCGGTAGTGCGGGTGGATCCACTGAAGCAGTGGATCAGGTACCAAATGATGGGGACGGAGTAGACAGCAAAGGCAGAACTCGCTGGGAGAAGGCCATGATCGCGGGTAAATGTTGAAGGCTAATATCGCTGGGACCCCTATCCTTAAGCATTTTAATTCTGAGCGACCCCCCGTAATCGTGGTCTAAGCAAGCAAATGGGCAGTTTCTGCAGCTTTGTTGCAATATCAAGATGACGTACATTGGCCGGTTATTTTCACAAGTCGCACATTGAAGTCAAAAGAGATCAACTACGGCATGGTAGAGAAAGAAGTGATGGCTTTCCTCCGGATCCTGGATTTGTGCTATGCCATGCTGGCTGGAAGGGATATCATAGTCTTGACCCATTATTCCACTTTGGATTGGCCGTTGCAATCACCCGGATTTAATGGACGTTTGAGGAGATGGGTAGCGTTGCTATCCAACTGGACGCTAGAGATTCGAATTGTGATAAGTGGAAAGACGATTTTTTGGGGACGCTGGCTGCGAGTATCACGCCCCGAGAAGAAGTCGATGAAGTGCTAATTGCGATATCTCCTAAGCAACGACCAAGACGGACGATCAGCATGCCACCCCCAGAGGTCCGAAAAGACGAACGACTGCCGGTAATTAGCTTTGATGGATTCTCTAGGCTAAGGAAGAAAAGTGGAATTTTAGTGCTATCATAGGGCAACTTCTAGAGTGGAAGAACCTGGTGGCAGGGTCCTAATACACTTCGGATCCTACCGTAAATGAAGACGAATATCGAGGCTTGATGCTGGTTTTCGACCTGTTGGCGGATCAAACCTTATAAAGAGTCATCATTTGTGTCGATTTATATCTGGTATTCTGCCAAATGCGAGGCAAGATCGACTGCAAGTCGTCAGGATTACAGTCGGTGCGACTCAAGGATATGAAGAAACTACGATCGTGGCCACTTCACGAACTCCTACATGTGAAAAGGAATTGGAATCAAAGTGCAGATCGGCTTGCGAGTGAAGCATTTCAACATGAGAAAGGCAGGAACATCGCGACAGGGAAAGATCGAGAATAATTGACTACTCTCAATATGTTGGACGAGTCGATAACTCCCTAAAATACGGAGAAGTGATCAAGGTGCATCGATTACCAGATCCGCCGCACGAAGACGTCAAGAGCCAGAGATGTTACAAGAAGACGTTGTATAGCGGATCCGGATCGAAAGCATTAAGCAAGCACAAGATGAAGAAGTGTGGATCCATACTATAAAGTTATATTTAACGGGGGATCTGACTACGTTGAGTGCAGCAGGGATGGAGACGACCGCTCTAAACGCACCTAATTATGAGGTGGATCAAGGCGTATTGCTATTCTTCTGTCCTAGATCCATTACAGCGGATGATCGTACCGGGACGATGCGATTAGTGATCCCGGAGCTGCTGCATATGTATTTCTTGCACCATTTCCACACCAGTGTAAGAGTGGATATCAAGTGATCGGCCGGACGTATAAGCGTATTCGATCCTGTTTCCATTGGAGAGGTCTATACAGAAGTTTGCAAAGGTTCATCGAGGAATGTACAGATTGCGAGACTGGGAAAGGCACTCCAACGGTGGATGGCACATCGCCTAAGAATGTTCAAGCTTCTTTTCCTTTTCAGATGATAGCCATGGATCACATTCCGTCTCTACCGAGGTATTCCAAAGGCATTACGGAGCTGTTGTTTTGAGTGGATCTGTTCTCTAAATGGGTTATCGCTAAAGCAAACGGATCAAGATCCTCTCAGGAGATCGCAAAGAGTTATGAAGAGTGTTTGTTCAGGCTAATTGGCGCAAGCAAAGTTTGTTCGCCATGATAGAGAGCCGGGGCAATGTCAGACTTGTTACGAGCCTGCAATAAGATCAACGGACATAAACAGCGACCTAAGATGGCGGACAGACCGAAAGATAATGGAACGGCAGAAAGAATGGTGTAGACCTTGACGAGGGCGTTGAAGATGTATGTTACGGACGTAAATCAAAGAGATTGAGACGATTACTCGGAGAGGCTGACCTTTGCGATCAATACTGCGCAATATCAAGTGCGCGGCTGTACGTCTTTTTACTTGATCCACGGTTCGTCTCCTCGGTCCACCTTAGAAGCAGCTTTGCCCTATGGGAAGTACCAAGTTACGAGATCAAGATCCACGTAGATGGCGTTGCAACATACAACGACCATACAATATCAACGTACTAGAGCTGCGGTCAACGAACGTCTTAAGAGCGCAATACAGGATCGTTCTGATTGGCATAATGCGGATCTTGACCCGGCTGGTATAGAAATCGGATCTAAAGTATCGCTGTACCTGGATCGGGATAAAGAAGGATATTCTAGCAAATTGGTGCACATATGGCATGGACCTTTTCGAGTTGCTCGGATGTGCGGGGAGTGCGCGGTGCGATTTGAATTTGACGGCACACCTTATATGATTTTCTCTGTGGTGCATATCTCGAAGTTGAAAAAGGTGCAGACTTACCCCGATCGCCCCACTAATGTGTTAAGAGTGACGATAGCGGATCGAGCTCACTTTTGATGATGCTATCCTACCAGAAGATAGCTGAAAGAACGATCTTGAAGATTACGAATACGAAGTGGAGAGTATCGCCGATGTGAGATTCGGTCGGAAACCCGTTTTGGGCGAAGATATCGACAGTTTCTGGTCTATCGAAAAGATTACAGTGATCCAGATTGGGTGGATGAAGCGGATCTTAATTGTGGCGCTATGCTGCTGGATTTCGATCGCAATTATGCTAGTATAAATTGGTTCGAAGTGATGCAGTCTTACAAGGAAGGATTGCTTAATTAACATTCATGTGATCGTTTAAGGTAGGGCAAATGTGTGCAGTATGGGTGCATAGAGATGATTGAAGAGATGTGAATATGTGAAGAGTGGGTGTATAGAGATGATGCAAGAATTTATCTTGAATGGTTGTGACGATTAAGGTACATCTAACACCGGATCGCGGCCGAAAGACCTAAAACGGAAGTCATTTTTAAAAGAAGGTCGTGGAAGAAAACAGGGAATTTGTATTGACTATGTTGAAATGGAAAAGTCAAGACCACTGCGAAAAGAAAATTTCTATGACAGACGCGAGAATGATGATCCAGGGTGCTGATCTAACGAACGTTGGTACTGGTTGCACAAAGGCTCGGCACTATTCAATATTGACAACGCCGAAGCCAGATTCGGGATGCCCATACTCTTAAATTCTTGACCAGGATACCTAGAACGTCTTGTCCTTGGACCAGGGAATTGCATGGAGAACGGATTTAGCAAGATGTAGGGATCGCAATGCCCGAGGTTCATTCCTTGTAAGACGACTTAGAGAAGGGACTTCCAACGAGGCCTAGCGTGAGATCTTCGATTCTCGCGCTGACGGACGAAACGAGTGAGATCAAAATCACCCTGTCGCTGCCTGAAAGGTATATGCACCATATGAGTGGATTCCCTCAAATATGAACGAGATCGATAAGATGGGAATCTTCGTAATGGACCAAGGCTCTTGGGCGTAGAGCGTTAATATCTGTACAACGTGACTAAGCGAGGCATCCATTCACCTACGGATGGTACCTGATCCGGATATTGATCCTCCAGGAATAGACATCCTTTTGGTCTGGAGAAATGTTGACTAAACATGTCCAAATTAAGCTCGGCGAGACAAATCAAGCCAGCTCACCTGGCTGACCACGGCGAAATTTAAACTCTGGACCGAGGAACACGTTCGCGATATCCGGAGATCCCCTGGCTCCGAGTGATCTTTGTCGGCGATAGATCATCTTACGCCTGGAAAGAAAGAACAGCTTTCACCGTGTCACGATTCTCGTCGGTCACGCTGATAGCTCCCTCTGAATTGATAGAAGCTTCGCCAAATAGATCAACCTTGGAAACCATCTTGGATCCTCCATAGTATGGTGAACTAGAATGTGGTAGATTCGGGGTGGGGATGGAAGAGGTCGGACTCGGGGATTCTACAACAATGGTCAATTGTGACGTTTTTGAGATCTCAGGAGTAACCGTGAATCGACGGGCCGAAGAATGAGACCGCGATAGAGAGATCAACGTCTCAGATCCAGACGATCTAATAGAGTCCTCGCTGTCCTTCGACGCCGGTATACGCACCTTCTGCTTGCCGCGGGATGGAGGTCTCCGCGGCGTTTCTTGTAGGTGCTTAGTGTATCCAACAGAAGCTGGATAGAGCTGAAGCTTTGCCTATGGACGCCTGGTAGATCCGACGATCGCTGGATCTGACAGGTGGTTCCCTTCTACGACGGCTTGCTGGATACGGAGGATGGAAGATCCGGCGTTGTCCCTGCCTTAAGACGTTTAGTGGATCTGCTTGAAGCCAGATCCGATGGATTTTCTTTCGGAACACGCTTGGCGGATTCGACAGCCGACGTATCTGGTTTGAATTCCCCTACGGGTTCGGTTGGTAGAAGTAGGCGTGAGTAGATCCGTCGAGACGCTACCTCGAGCGCGTTTGCCGGACCGAGTGGTCCGACCATCATCTACACCAGCTGTCGCAACCGGTAGATCTGCTGATGGAGGTGGAAGATTTTGGGATGCTAGGCTGGCGACGGATTCACGGATCGCATCTCGGTTGCGGATCGCTCGAGCCCGCTCAATCTTCAGACAGCCGACAAATTCTTGATATCGAGTGAGCTCCTTGTTCTGGATCGAAAATTTATTTGAAAGATCGGCGGCGACAGCACGTTGGCGCCGAAGATCAGCTGCGACAAAGCCATGGTCGTCACGAAAGAATTGTATTTGATCCTGCAAGCACTGCGTCCGCTACTCGCGAAAATTTTACAACCGGCTAGTTTCTTGTTGCTCATGGGAGCAGCTCTTCTTGTACCGGGAAGCTTTATGTCGCTGGTGGCGGAGGTCAGCGGCTTTGGACTGGTAGGGTACACCCAACTTATCTGTAGCGGAAGCCAAATCTTTCTGCGCCGATGCCAGCCGCCGTTTGAGTCTGTCTTGAATCATGTGCCGTTCGATCTTTGCCTTGTGGAGCACGGTTTGAGATGCTTGATCTCTTCGGCCTGATTATGGCGCGAAATAAATCATGATGGTAGTCGTCACGCTTCCGACCCGCCTCCAGGTAATTTTGACGCAACTGATCGTATTGTTTTTGGACGAAAATCACAAATGGAGTCGCGGACGAATGCAGACCTCGCAATAGCTTCTCGAGCTGGTCCTTGCGGGTCCTTCCATCTCACAAACGTGTTTTCAGTAATCGTTTTCTGGGTGTCGATCTGATCGGACAAGCATGCGAACAGATCCTACACCTCCTGCCGACTTGGACCCGCGACTGGATCAATACGCGAGTCGGGAACGAGGACTTCGGAATATGCCTTTGCAGTATGATACCTGGAAGGATTCGTCGACCTCGGAGGGGAGACCGGACCGGAGAATTAAGGATTGTCTCATCCGCCTGTACAACATCTGGCGAGTCAGGATCCGTCGACCTTATATTGAAGGTCAGTAGGTCCGAGAGGAGGGCCAACGTGTCGGGCGGATCCATTACAGTTAAAGCCGAATACTCCAATGCAGATTTCTGCTTCGAATAAGGAGTAACCGAAAGGTTGATTATGCCAATAAGCTACGGACTGAGGGTACAGATAGACTAACACTGTCGGTCAGCTAAAGGTACAGTGGACGATTGTGAAAAAGCGAATCAGAAAATAAAGAAAAGCTGAAGGAGGATTACCAATAGACCCCGATCAAGCACGAATTGGATGGGTGGATCACAACTGCCATACCTGACCCATTACATGATCCGGTCTGAGGAGGAATCCAATTTGAGAGGTGATCCGGTTGGGAGTGGATGCAGGATCCGGACCAAGAGAGGATCAGGGACCACGATCAAAGAATCCGGGATCCGGATTCTAGCCAAGGTGGATCCTGATCAAGAGTGGGATACAGGATACAGATCCAAGTTAGGGGTAGGGGATAAATCAAAGGACCAACGGTGTGCAAGAGACAGGGGTGCTTCACTGGAGACACATGTCAGGTACCTCCTGTATAGATAGACTATATCGTAGGTTAAGCAAAATGGTTGGCTAGCTTAATAAATAGTTCAATTAACTTTAAAAGACACGCGTCGCTTCTTCCAAGCAGTATCGTTGGCCTCTCGACGATCAAGAACCACGCTACGTCTACCCAAGTATCGCATCTGGATTATTTGGCCAGGTGCATACAAGGACTCTCACAAACAATAAGCCAACTGCGATAGGACGCAGCAAGAACGCAAGGGGGTCAAGATCTCGGGACGGCTCAAGTGGCCAGGAGGTCAAGCAAATCAAGATCTACATTTGGAAAGGGCGATCTCAACGAGATCCGGGTATTTCATATCAAGTACCCCAAGTAACCAGTGATCAAGTGAGGATTCCTACGCGATCACCCCATCACCAACCACGGTCAAGCTAGGCATCGACACAATTCCGCCGAGAAGAGTGCAACTTGCCCTTCCGACGGGTACACAAGGTGAGGAAGATATCAAGAACGGAACGGAGTACCCCCAACAATAGTCGGTCGTCTGGGCACCAGTGAAGAGGCGGGATCACATCAGCAATTTTGTGAACCCCGTTCCACCACAGGAACCAGATCTCCATTTGGCTTGTTTGTATCATTAAGGCATAGGAAGGGCAAGGTTCACGTGGATAATAGGAGATTTATAGTTTCTAATCATTTGACCGCATATACTTATTGCAGAAATAGGAGCATGTCGATCGAATCATTCAGGTACATGAGATCGCGAGATAACCACAAGATATTGGCCGCCATCAGAGGTCACAGGACAAGATATCGTAAAGAAAGTATAGGTCGATTGAATAAGGGAAGCCTAAGATGAAAAGCACTGGATATATCCATTGAAGATAGACTTGATCGAATATGTGCAGTTTATATCCGCTAACGAAGTAAATTCGAGGTCCATAATTGGGTCCACACACGACGGTAATAAAAGCAAGTTGTAATTTTGTGACTTTAATCGACAATATAGTTAAACATCACACCTCAATGGTTCGTCCAGTTGTACCAAAATACCGCGATATGATTGTTTTGTAATTTCATTTTTTATCAGATTTGTGATTTGAGCTGGGCGGATAAGAATTTGACCATACGCATCAGCGACATTAAATCAATTGCCACATTACGAGTGTGAAACACATTGTTCAGCGCTACACACACGTGTGTGCAGTTTCCATTACTATGAAAAGGGACCACTGAAGTTGAGTTAATTCACCAGAGAATTTGCAAGCAATATATTGCGTATAAATTGATGCTATCGCTATAGATAAAATGACCGTGTTGCTAAGTTCGTACACAAAAAGTGCTATTTTGTTATCAGGGTTTATTTTTATAGCAGGAGATCGCGAAGACACGTTTCTTCTAGACTACTTATAACACATACGATGAATGTACCGAACGCGTTTTTCTACGATTCGACGCTAGCATAGCAATACGTCATGACGGTTCACCAGGATCTTGTCGGTCTTCTAAGGATAATTCTTCGGGTTGTCAGCCAATTTTTCGAAAGACAATATGTCATGTTGAATTATCGACAGAAAATTAGTAAAATGTAAACGAGAACGCTATAAATCATAGATCTATGAAACAAAGCAAATTAGCAGAATTGGGAAGATCATGATGAGCGATTGACTTCCGCTATCGATCCGTTTACGGTCGGTTCTGTGTATTTAAGCTGTTATTCTCTACTAGCGTCTGATAGCGGCATCATGTTTTGCACATTATTGCCATCTTAAAGCGATGAACACATAAATGGGATTCACTACGGTGTTGTATTCATAACAAGAGTCTTTGAAGTGCAATCATGACCGGACTATCAGCTGAATGTCGAAATAGAAGAGCACAAGATGAATGTGTATCATAGATTCTGATCAGTTAAAATATGTAAGGATATTTACGCTGAATTGATAACGACTCCACCGCAATACGTTATAGCTTGTTATAATCTTATGATAAAGCGTTGTATTATACTCGTAAATATGATTCGTTTCCTCTTATAAACGAGAAAGTTCTCGGCTCCTGTGAGCTACTTGGTGGACTTTAGACGGTCGGAAACTCGTCTTCTTATCCATTACTTAAGCATCAGAATCGAAACACCTACGTAATTATGAAATACAAATCCTTACTTATTCTGTAATGGATGTGACTAGAACAGGAAAGTTTGGCGCATATGTGGTATGGAAATCTTGATTTGCTGAAATATGCAGCCGCCTGCAGTACAATCAATGGTCGCGAGTACACCCCATCTTTTACTTTCTAAATCTTATATGACAAATTCAAAAGATGATGATTGCCAGTCCTGGTCGAGCGAAACGTATGTTGACAGTCGAAATTTCAGATCGCCTGGATTTCGATGACGCTATAATGACGGATAGGTTTCTACATCAGGCACGTAAGTATGGGTGCGATTAAAGAGTACAGCATCGTGGACGTGCAAACCAAATCGCTCGATCGGGTACGGTCGTATGATTGAAAGTTTTTTGTCCATGAAAACGAATACGCTATAGAGACACAAGCCGATGAAGCAGATACAATATATGAAGCCTTATTACAGGCGTATAAACGTCACCGGATAAAGTTGGTATTTTTTCGGGAGAGGCTAAATACACCTAGCATTATTGCTAAATGCACCAGCGCCTATCCATTAGACTAAATGTATATATGGCAACAGTTATATCACATTTAGGCCATGCCCATTAAAATATTATAGGATAATCTAAGTAGAAATATACCTGTAACATAGCCACGTCAATTCAAAAAGAGATCATTCGTTGTCTAACGCACGATGATGAGCCCTTCATCCACATCCACTAGTGCTGCTGCCACTGCTACGGTCGTTCATACTGATACTGATTCTGTCCACCTCCTCAACTTCTGCATCAACTGCTACGGTTGTTAATGCTGATGTTAAATCTGTCGTCGCTGACAGTAAGGTTACGTTTTAAGTTGATGCTGGCCTTAATCCTGCCGCCGCTGATATATCATGGATCTGTGAAGAATCTTCACCGGTCGGGCCTTTTGACAGTCAAAATACGGCTGTAGAGACTTTAAAGCAGGACGCCGTACGCCAAGGCGTTGCTATTAGTGTATCCCGCGGCTGTTCGATTGGTCCCAAGCGCAGTTTTCTCACATGTTGGCAGAAAAAACATCGTAGGAGATCCCATAGTCGGCACGCGTCAATGCGGGATCGCGGAACAAAAAAAGTCGGCTGTTCATGCGAGCTCGTGATCATGTATGACATGCGCGCCCCAGAAGAAATTGCCTGGTCAACAATTTTAGTGGACAACTGGCACACCGGCCACTCTCGTTGTATCAGCAAGACCATGCTCTCAACGCCACCGGCGGCGCAACGTGCGACGCTATACATTGACGATATTAGTTCTAAGGTCGTCCAGATGCATCAGGATGGAGCCGCTTCACGGGTATGTGTGCGTGTCGAAGTCATATACAGCAGGTCATCATTTTTTTGTCTGTATGTGATTATTATAGGTTATTGTTAACCAGTAGAAGGAGGCGTGTGTCTAGTCGGACAGCTTTGCGTTGGTTTGCGGAGAATATGCTATGGGAGTTCTCGCCAATTTCGTGCTGTCAGTATTTTTTATCTAGTCCGGCTGTGTGATTGCTGCGAATTGCATATGCAGCAAACATTGCGGTACTGTAACGATCGTTACACGAAACGAAAAGAACGCGTTTTCCTTTGAGTGTGTTGGTAATGGTGCCAACGACGACCATTGACGTGGACGGCGTCATGCGCGCTGACGTAATTTGTCGTGAGTTTCAGCTGCTTTCTTCGACTCTTTTGACACATGTTTCTAAAGTCGTTACTGACCATGTGACCTATGCTGATGAGACTTTACACGAGAACTAGTGCCCGTCATGTCACCCACACTGCACTTTCTATGTACCGCATAATTTGGTGCACGATCTGCAACGAAGGTGCGAGCGCCCCATGCTGATCGGTGTAGCGATATATGGACTGGCTTTGGAAAAATCTTTTCTAAAATAAAAAGTAAATTTGATACAGCTTTTCGCTTTCCTTACGTCCAAACAATTGAATTAATGCCAAGGCAGCCACTTCACGCTTTTCATATAAAAATTAGAAGTGTATTTACATATATTATTCTGATAATTGGATTCTCTAATTTTACAGTATTCGCTTATTAATTTGAAGAATATTTATTAATTCATTTAATGTTGAAATGAAAAGGATATAAAATTCGTTTATCTAAAGGTCTATAAAAACATACCAATTTGTAGCTTCAATTTCGATGTAAATAAGAAGTTGCTGAATGTCTGTCTGTTTTTTACACCTAAAAAAGCTTAAAAATTGCTTTGCGAGAAAAATCAGTTTTGTTTATTATAGGTAAAAATATTTAATGTCGTTGATGGAACTGTGGTGTAGCTGTAGGAGAAAAAGGACGGCACTTGCGATATAGTTGAGTGGTTGGCTGACAAGGAACCGGCTTCCGACCAGTGCCATCGGGCGGCTCTGCCAGTCGTGTTTCGGGTCCTTTTGCATCGCTCCGTACGCGTACGATCAGCACGACATCGCTCGAAAATGCGCACGTACTCCGTCGAAATGCTGGCTGCCACTGCTATGTTGGCATGTTTTCCGAGTTCCTCAGGGGCGTCCGGCTCCAAGATGGTGCATGTCCATACTGATCACTCTTATTTCGGTCACAAAAGCGACTTCCTTGACAGCCGGTTGCTGCGAGCGAACAATTCCTTGTACGAGGAAGAGAGGGCGTCATTAAGGAGTGGGGGATTCTCGCGGATGGAAACTATTGCAGGGGATGCTTTGATGCATCTTCGACAAAAATTACATACCGTAACTGACAATACGCTCACTGAACAAGTTTGTGCTCGGATTAAACAATTGGATGACCGTGTTGTGGCGCGCTATGCCGGACATTTAGAAAATCGTCCAGAACAGCTTCGAGTGGTGTTGGATAAGCTGTCTCGCGACGACCTGCGCGCTGTGAAGGAGTTGATTCAAACCTTTGAGAAGGAGCAGGCAAATGAACCGTTGAAGAAGACATCAGAGCTAATGAGTGATCTTTCGAGCAATGACGGCGTCGAGGCCTTTGAGCAAACGGAGGAGTATATTGAAACGTTGTACCCAGCGAATCTGCACATTTTGAAAAATTACGTCGCTGCGTGGAACGCAGCTCATAAGAAAGATTTCTCACTCCTGGATTTTCTAGTCCTACTCTATGGTGGTGTAGCTAAACTCGCACCTGCTTTGTCGATCGCAAAGAATGGTCATTTTAGCGGAGATGATGCAGAGCTGTTGCAGACGGAAATGTTGACGAAGTGGCTGGCCCACGATACACCCGTCGATGAAGTTTTTTACTTGCTGGAGCTCAACACACTAGGAGCGAATGATTTGACTTACGAATATCTGGACACATTGGACAGATACATCGCACTGTACAAAGCCAAGCACCCTGGCGCCGACGAAGATTCGGCAAAGTGTCTACGGAAGCATTATGACGACGGCAAGGTAGTACGGATGATTGCGGATGCGAAGAAAAAGTCATCATACCCGAACATGGTCTTGAGAGATCTTGTGAAGCGTTGGAAGTTTGAAAATAGTGCCATTTCGATCGTGGACGTTGCTGACAAATTCCGTGAAGCAATGATCTATGAAACGTCGGTGCTGAATCTGCTGCTGGCGTTCTATGGTCACGTGTCCGACCTCGCGCGCGCTTTATCTTTAGCTAAGAAAGACACGGCAAGCAGAGCGAAAGCTGAGCATCTACAGCTCCCGATGTTGACGAACTGGCTGCAGCACAAAGTACCCGTCGAGGATGTCCATAAGCTTCTGAAGCCCCCTGATACTAGGACGGCCGGTCTCAAGTTCGAGAACATGGAAACGTTGGTTCAATACATGACACTGTACAACAAGTTGTATCCTAAAGCTCACATGGATATCCAAACGTATTTATGGAACCATTTTGCAGATGGCGAGATAGTACGGATGATCGCGGATGCAATGGAGATGTCGCCCTACATCGAACATATTTTGAGAGATCTTGTGAAGCAGTGGAAGTTTGAAAATAGTGCCATTTCGATCGTGGACGTTGCTGACAAATTCCGTGAAGCAGTGAGCGATGAAAAGACGGTGCTGAATCTGCTGCTGGCGTTCTATGGTCACGAGTCCGACCTCGCGCGCGCCATATCTTTAGCTAAGAAAGACACGGCGAGCAGAGTGAAAGCTGAGCATCTACAGCTGACGATGTTGACGAGCTGGCTAGAAAAATCGGAACCGGTCAAATTTGTCCATATGCTTCTGAAGCCCCCTGATACTAGGACGGTCGATCTCAAGTTCGAGAACATGGAAACGTTGGTTCAATACATGACACTGTACAACAAGTTGTATCCTAAAGCTCACATGGATATTTTTATATATATACGGCATTACTTTGGAGACGTTGAGATAGTACGGATGATCGCGGATGCAATGGAGATGTCGCCCTACATCGAACATATTTTGAGAGATCTTGTGAAGCGTTGGAAGTTTGAAAATAGTGCCATTTCGATCGTGGACGTTGCTGACAAATTCCGTGAAGCAGTGAGCGATGAAAAGACGGTGCTGAATCTGCTGCTGGCGTTCTATGGTCACGAGTCCGACCTCGCGCGCGCCATATCTTTAGCTAAGAAAGACACGGCGAGCAGAGTGAAAGCTGAGCATCTACAGCTGACGATGTTGACGAGCTGGCTGCAAGATCGATGTAACCGGTCGAGGATGTCCATAAGCTTCTGAAGCCCCCTGATACTAGGACGGCCGGTCTCAAGTTCGAGAACATGGAAACGTTGGTTCAATACATGACACTGTACAACAAGTTGTATCCTAAAGCTCACATGGATATCCAAACGTATTTATGGAACCATTTTGCAGATGGCGAGATAGTACGGATGATCGCGGATGCAATGGAGATGTCGCCCTACATCGAGCATATTTTGAGAGATCTTGTGAAGCAGTGGAAGTTTGAAAACAGTGCCATTTCGATCGTGGACGTTGCTGACAAATTCCGTGAAGCAGTGAGCGATGAAAAGACGGTGCTGAATCTGCTGCTGGCGTTCTATGGTCACGAGTCCGACCTCGCGCGCGCCATATCTTTAGCTAAGAAAGACACGGCGAGCAGAGTGAAAGCTGAGCATCTACAGCTGACGATGTTGACGAACTGGCTGCAAAAATGGAACCCGTCGAATTTGTCCATAAGCTTCTGAAGCCCCCTGATACTAGGACGGTCGGTCTCAAGTTCGAGAACATGGAAACGTTGGTTCAATACATGACACTGTACAACAAGTTGTATCCTAAAGCTCACATGGATATCCAAACGTATTTATGGAACCATTTTGCAGATGGCGAGATAGTACGGATGATCGCGGATGCAATGGAGATGTCCCCTACATCGAACATATTTTGAGAGATCTTGTGAAGCAGTGGAAGTTTGAAAACAGTGCCATTTCGATCGTGGACATTGCTGACAAATTCCGTGAAGCAGTGAGCGATGAAAAGACGGTGCTGAATCTGCTGCTGGCGTTCTATGGTCACAAGTCCGACCTCGCGCGCGCCATATCTTTAGCTAAGAAAGACACGGCGAGCAGAGTGAAAGCTGAGCATCTACAGCTGACGATGTTGACGAACTGGCTGCAAAAATTGGAACCCGTCCAATTTGTCCATCAGATTCTGAAGCCCTCAGATCTTAGGAAGGTCGATCTCAAGTTCGAGAACATGGAAACGTTGGTTCAATACATGACACTGTACAACAAGTTGTATCCTAAAGCTCACATGGATATTTTTATATATATACGGCATTACTTTGGAGACGTTGAGATAGTACGGATGATCGCGGATGCAATGGAGATGTCGCCCTACATCGAGCATATTTTGAGAGATCTTGTGAAGCGTTGGAAGTTTGAAAATAGTGCCATTTCGATCGTGGACGTTGCTGACAAATTCCGTGAAGCAGTGAGCGATGAAAAGACGGTGCTGTATCTGCTGCTGGCGTTCTATGGTCACGAGTCCGACCTCGCGCGCGCGCCATATCTTTAGCTAAGAAAGACACGGCGAGCAGAGTGAAAGCTGAGCATCTACAGCTGACGATGTTGACGAACTGGCTGCAGCACAAAGTACCCGTCGAGGATGTCCATAAGCTTCTGAAGCCCCCTGATACTAGGACGGCCGGTCTCAAGTTCGAGAACATGGAAACGTTGGTTCTTTACATCGGAATGTACACAGAGCTGCATCCTGCTATTGCTGGTGATGAAATGTTAGTGTTGGAAACTGGATGCAAGTCAACGGTGGACAACGAAGTAAAGGGTGGCGATTGACAATACCTTTTACAGGGAAGGTTTTTATCTGGAAGGTATAGTTGACAATACCTTTTACAGGGAAGGTTTATCTGGAAGGTATTTCGTAGAAGATTCCTCCTGACATGAAGACATGCATTGAGTAGACTCAGTCCAAAAGTTTCCCTTCAGTAAACAAGTTGTTTGTGAGTGCGTAGCCATTGTTTCCCTTTATCCATACTCTATTAGTTAGCGTATCTGCGAAATTATTTCGACAACGGCGAGATTGCACGGATGGTTGCCATAGCAAATGAACGAAGTACATTCATCAAACAGACTATGAAAGATCTTGTCAAGAGTTGATGCTGAAAAACGTACCATATTGCTTATGGACATCGATTTTGCACTTCTCGCGCCTAGACGGACGTGGTATGTCAGTATGGGTTGTACATCGTGTAGAACCTGCTTTGTTGCATGTTTATCCGCGGAACCCTAGCGTGATCAAAATCGTTTACCGATCGTTGATCGTTCTGGCAACTGGATCTCACGATTGATAGGTATGTTTATCTCGAAGAATCATCCTTATGTTCGACTGCACATTCCGATGACCCAATAAACTTCTTTTCTTATATTTGTTGTGGTCAGAGTCAACACCGCCTATCGTTTTACACGAACCTTCGGCCGTGATCGTAAACATTGTCCATCCACCCTTCACAGTTGAGCGCAACATACATACATCGTTACCTTTTCAGCACTTCATGCACCTGTCTTAATTTCATGGGAGAGGCTAAATACACCTAGCATTATTGCTAAATGCACCAGCGCCTATCCATTAGACTAAATGTATATATGGCAACAGTTATATCACATTTAGGCCATGCCCATTAAAATATTATAGGATAATCTAAGTAGAAATATACCTGTAACATAGCCACGTCAATTCAAAAAGAGATCATTCGTTGTCTAACGCACGATGATGAGCCCTTCATCCACATCCACTAGTGCTGCTGCCACTGCTACGGTCGTTCATACTGATACTGATTCTGTCCACCTCCTCAACTTCTGCATCAACTGCTACGGTTGTTAATGCTGATATTAAATCTGTCGTCGCTGACAGTAAGGTTACGTTTTAAGTTGATGCTGGCCTTAATCCTGCCGCCGCTGATATATCATGGATCTGTGAAGAATCTTCACCGGTCGGGCCTTTTGACAGTCAAAATACGGCTGTAGAGACTTTAAAGCAGGACGCCGTACGCCAAGGCGTTGCTATTAGTGTATCCCGCGGCTGTTCGATTGGTCCCAAGCGCAGTTTTCTCACATGTTGGCAGAAAAAACATCATAGGAGATCCCATAGTCGGCACGCGTCAATGCGGGATCGCGGAACAAAAAAAGTCGGCTGTTCATGCGAGCTCGTGATCATGTATGACATGCGCGCCCCAGAAGAAATTGCCTGGTCAACAATTTTAGTGGACAACTGGCACACCGGCCACTCTCGTTGTATCAGCAAGACCATGCTCTCAACGCCACCGGCGGCGCGACGTGCGACGCTATACATTGACGATATTAGTTCTAAGGTCGTCCAGATGCATCAGGATGGAGCTGCTCCACGGGTATGTGTGCGTGTCGAAGTCATATACAGCAGGTCATCATTTTTTTGTCTGTATGTGATTATTATAGGTTATTGTTAACCAGTAGAAGGAAGCGTGTGTCCTTTTAAATGCCAAGGATGTCCACAGTATCGTTCAGAAGGCAAACAGAACGGCACTTGGTGGAAAATTACACACGGAAGCTTTGTTGCAGCACACGAAGGACCAACATTAAATCTACGGTTGCAGTGCTAAGCCGCGGGTGCATTTTAATCACCTTATTCTGTAATTTATTTGATTTAGCGTGGCCTGGATCCGTTACGGATGCATTTCTGATCAGCTTATCCTGTAATATTCGAATTGACGTGGCCTGAATGTGATACAACGGTTGCCATTTAAAAATTGAGTCTAATGGATAGGCGGCGGTGTATTTAGCAATATTGCTAGGTGAATTAGCCTCGCCCTAATTTCATCCCTACTTTCAGCCACATGACCAAGATAATTTAGAAAATTACCATGCTTTTACTTACAAAAATGTTTCCTTCTCAGAGTGAAGTTTTATCTAAATCAGACCCAGTCACAGTTTCGGACGAACAGATTGCTACAAACTTGCGGTTTTTGCGCGAGAGTTTGTACCATCGTGGAAAAATAGGTAGAGGCTAAATACACCGGGCACTTTTGCTAAATACACCAGCGCGTATCCATTCGACTTTATGTTTATATGGCAACAATGGTGACGCAGCCAGGCCACGTCAATTCGAATATTACAGGATAAGCTGATCAGAAATGCATCCGTAACGGATCCAGGCCACGCTAAATCAAACAAATTACAGAATAAGGTAATTAAAATGCCCTTGCGGCTTGATAATGCAACCGTAGATAAATTAATATGGTCCTCCATTGGCTGCAGCAAATGCAACGGGGCACTGTTGACTACGTACTGGTTGACCAGTACGGAGTATACTTCCACTTACGACAGTGATCGACAGTGCCCTGCTAGGTGTTTTTAAGGAAAACACAGGGGAAGGAAAGGAGACTAAGTGGTCAGACTAGTCTCCTGGCAAAAGTAAAACTGTAATTAATATAATTAAGCCCTATAACTCCTTGAATCTCTGTTTCCTGACTTAATTATACAAATATAACTATATGTATGATGACGTCTACTCACCACCCATTGCGCGCGTCTAGCAGCAATTGGTGGGTTGATATCATCACGATATCAACCAATGAGTAGACCCTTCGGTCATCCCAACAATACCACCATGTCTTGTAATATTATTAAAAAATTATTCAACGTAACATTCTTTATTGTCAGATCCTTCTAATGACAATCTCATGTAACGGCCTACCCCGTTACAGCAAAGCTTCCGTGTGTAATTTTCCACCAAGTGCCGTTCTGTTTGCCTTCTGAACGATACTGTGGACATCCTTGGCACAAAGCGTGACCCTCTATCTGAGAAGTAAAGGTTGCTACGACTTTTAAAGCATTACATCGTGCTTGAATAGTAATTTTCCAGGCCTGTTACTTTGCCAAATATGCGCGCTTGAACAATTGATTCTCACAGTCGCATGCTTGGACATATACGCGGGCGAAGGAGAGAAGATTCGACCTGTCTATTAAACCATTATTTTGTTTAAAACTCGTGAATCTTGACGGCAACGCCGGTACTCAGAGTCAGATGGATGTACGGGAATTGTAACGGGGCACACCCTTGCGTGAACTTAACGCAAGGGTATCGGTGACCCTACAGACGTACACAAGGCAAGCGAGGAAGCTTAGGTAGGGTAAAAGCAGAACTGTTATATTAATACAATTTAGTCTTTTAACTACTGTCTCTCTGTTTGACTTAACTTAATCATGCTAATATAACTGGATGTATGGTGACGTCTCGTCACCACTCATTGCGCGCGTCTTGCGGCGATTGGTGGGTTGATATCATCAAGATATCAACCAATGAACAGACTCTTTGGTCGACCCTTCAATATCACCGCTTCGGTGATATTGTTTAAAGAATGTTCAACTTCATATTCTTTATTGTCACTTATAAGAAAGTGACAATTCCATGTAACGGGCTTCCCCGATACATCACACCCCCTGAACTGATAGTCACTGTGTGACTATCTAAAATAATGGCGGCCACCCGTTGGTCACCATTGGGACAGGGAGCACTTGTTGGGTCCGTTCCATTCACTTTCCGCTTGACCTCGCATAGCTAACATGTCTATGCGGGGTGAATCAAGGCACACAGAGTCTGTGCCTGTGCCAGCTTCTGCGGCAGACGATTCGGCGTCTGCTGCTCGTTCTTCGCCTGCAGCAAGAGGTGCTGCAGGTGCACGCGGTAGAGCACCGCATGCGCAAGATGACCCCGACATTGAGGTCATCTACTCTGGCGAGTCAGACGTGTCTGACTCGGGCAATGCTGCAGAGGCTTCTCGCTCACCGGCGACGCCTCAGTGTTCGCCAAGGCCACTACCAAACGAACGGACTCGTGAGTTGCAACACAGTCTGTTCGGCAGTGATGACGAATCTGGTGATGAGTATGTTTGCTCATCACCGCAATCAGCTCGTGCTCCTTCGCACGAGCGACTTGACGATGGTGCAACCCATCGTCATACTGACAACCGTGGTACCGACAAAGGTACTACCGTGAAGCGTGATGAGCTGAAGCCGTGGCGTTTGCCCGAACGGCTCATCAATGGCTTGTATCACAAGACAAGCCAACACCATCGAATACCCTTATTCGATGCGACTGAGCTTCACGGCTTGACTCCCAGCGCGAGCAACTTTCGCGCTGAAGAAGACTTTTATCTCGATGTCTTCCTTAGACATCGATGGTACAACAGCAACCAAAAGCGTGAAAAAGCCTCGCTTTTGGCTGCGTGGAACGCGTTCGTCCAAAACGTAAAAAATTTTGGACGAGAAGGGTGGCTCAAGAAACTTGAGGCGACACGCCTCAGGTTCGAAAAGCGAACGCCAACCGGTGCCAGGTACCGGTTGCACTGTTTGTCGAGTGAGGCAGGCATTCCTTGCCTCACATGGAAAGACCCTTGTGCTAGTTGTGTTGACAACTCGCAGCGTGCACATAGGGACGTGTATTCCCTAAATTCGCCCTGGGGAAGGGCACATCTCTCGGAGGAGATGCGTGACGCGATTGAAAACTTGCAATCCGTCTACAAGCGCCTAGGGCGCGTGTTTACCGATGGGCCCGAGGACTCATCGGATGGGTCTCGTCATACTGGCGGACGAATCCTTCAACATCCATCAACAGCTGAGAGCGGGGCTCCCAGCTGTTCCAAGAGGGTGGATACCCCCGCCACTGGACGAGGTAGCTCGTCCTTGATCCTGAATCGTCACGGTGATTCAAGATACGCTCCACTAGAAATCGTTGATCACCGTGAGCATCCACCAAAGGATGTGGTGGAGGAGGAAAGACCTCCTCCAGATGATTCGGCTCACCATCTCGACCCTTACGAGATGGATCGCGCAATCGATGAATTGCGCGATGACTTGAAGCACGAGAGCGACCGGCGCTACGCTTTGACTGATACCGTGCGGAAGAACCGCAAGGATCGCGAGGCTGATCGGGCGAGAGATCGCGCCGATTATGCCACGGCGCAGCTTCAGGTCGAGCGGGATGTCCGCTCCCTATTCGGCGAGCTGGCGACAGCTCGCGGGGAGATATCTCGGTTGAGTTCCGAGGTATCATGTCTGCGCGACCAGACGAATCGTCTGGAGCGCGAACGCAAGAACTTGATGGATGTTCTTGAACGTGGGGTCTATCTTCACCGGAAGATGAAGGCTGGTACTGACAGTACGGCCTGAGCCTCCCCACGTAAAACGTAGGATGCGTGCGCATCTTACGTGGTAATTCGAGTGTGTATGCATTGACCTTGCTATGCAACACTCGAAATGGCCCAATGTACTTCGGCAGTAGTAAACTACTGCCGACACTAGTGACTGCGTGCCCAGGTAGGTTTACCGTAGACAGTAGTACTAGGTCGTTAACCTTAAATGAAAGAACATTTGCTCTTCCATTCTTGTCTACGTTCCGTTTCTGAAGGTCCACCGCATTTGCGATGGAGTCCTGAACGAAACGGACTACCGCTTCTCGAGTCAGCAGAAAGTTCTCTGCTGACTCTTTGTTTTATCTTTCAGTGCGCTTCGTGCGCACTGCTAAGAGATTGTTCTCATCTTCAGCGAGGTTGTCTTCTTCCTCGCTGGCATAATCGTTGACGATGCTAAATTAATAAGCATCGTCATCATCATCTAAATCAATAATAGCTTTGTCGTAATTATTGCGGTGATCTTCTTCATCGATGTCGACTTGATCGACATCGGCATCATGCGTGACGACGTTAGCGTCGACACGTGATGAGCAAGAGCCAAAACGGTTTTTGCTCGAGCGAGTCCCTACCCCCCTTATCCAAGAGTCACACTATAGAAGGGTGGGCACACGTGGATGGCGTAGGACATTCACGTAAACGGTGTGCGCTGTGTGGAAGCATGCATCGAATTATTGATGGCGAATTCTACCAAGGGTAGGAATTCGCTCCAACTCGGGAACGAGTGGACATATCCTCGAAGGACCTCTTCGAGGACACGGTTCGTATGTTTCGTCGGACCATCTGTTACGAGATGGTCAGAAGTAGACATTTTCAATCGTGTTCCGAGAGAACAAAACACGGATTGCCAAAATTACGCCGTGAACCGAGGGTCACGGTCGGATACGAGTGAACGGGGCAACCCGTGGAGTCGGAAGATCGTGTCAAGAAAGACACGAGCACAATTGGGTGCCGTGATGGACTCGGGCACTGCAGCAAGATGCACCATCTTGCTGAAACGATCAACGAACACAAGAATACCATTATTCTTGTGAGCGTCTCCGAGAAATTCGAAGACAAAGTCCATGGACGCGGACTCCCAACACTCTGTCGGGACCGGCAGAGG
>CANTFL010000399.1:0-18142 GCA_947650285.1 Hyaloperonospora brassicae | reverse complement strand
CTTCCCGATCCAGCCCCAGGAGCTGCAGGTGGAGACGGAGAAGAAGAATCGGAGGAAGGCGCGGGTGTAGCCGATCTTGGAAGTCTCTTAGAGGGGTGTTGAGGGGTTCAACGATAATAGGCGGGTGCCCGCTCGGGTAATGGAAAAATCTCTGGACCGTGATCCCGGTTGAACACGCTGGCGCTTGGCAGGCGGAGCAGGTGATCTCGGTCGGGTCTTACGGACACGTGATCCCGTCCTCCGGATGGCAGAAGCAGGGGTCGATCCCACCGGAGTAGCATCTCTGGGAATCGGATTGGGATTCGGATTGGGGGTCACCGCAGACGACAGAGAGCCGATTATAGCACTGTTTAATGTGTCAAGAAGCGCACGATGATCTGCCACGGCCCGATCCCGATCTTGCTCCGCCGCTGCCAAGAGGTCGTAAACCGCAAGATGTTCTGCAAGTTGACGACGGAGGTTGACATTCT
Source organism: Hyaloperonospora brassicae (assembly GCA_947650285.1). Classification (NCBI taxonomy): domain Eukaryota; phylum Oomycota; class Peronosporomycetes; order Peronosporales; family Peronosporaceae; genus Hyaloperonospora; species Hyaloperonospora brassicae. Next base: position 17,672 of record CANTFL010000399.1, on the reverse strand, counting down.
CAGCCTGCGACTGCGCCAGCTGACCTTCCAAAGTACCCAAGTAATGCACTTGCTGTATGAGATCGCTGATGGAAGCTAAACCCTCTTCGATCTCCGCTTGAGATCGGCCCAACACTGTTTTCAACTGGGAAACTTCCGCGCTGAGGAGGGACTTGTCGGAGGCCAACTGGTCACGCTGATGTCGGAGGGTGTTGCGATCCTCTCGGAGGGAGCGGACCTGCGTGTTCATGGTCCCCATCTGCTATTCTAAGCAGGTCACGTCTTGATCGCTGTCGCGTAACAACTCGTTCAACCGAAGAATCGTTGCCGACTGATCGCGACGGGTCCGCAGCGTCAGCCGGCAGTCTCTCAAAGAATGAGCGGCGTCGACATACCGACATTGTATCAAGTCGTAACGACACTGAACGAAAGAGACAAATGGGGCGGTCGATCAGTACAGATAATCGATCTCTTCTTGCAGACGATCTTCGCGCGCGGCAGCCTCTCGGTGTGACTGCTGAAGCACGTGGATAGTATACTCTAGGCTGCGGAAAGTGGCCTCTCGATCCCATAAATATGAGATCGTCGCCAACGTAAGATGAACGTTGTTGGCGAAAACTCTCGGGACGTGCTCGTTGGTATCCACAATTGGAGTGAACCCACGACGAATCCCACTAGTGGCCAGTGTGTCCGACCCAAATGCGCCAAGAGGAGCTGACGAGGCGAGAGGGGCGATCGACTTCAGCGGGCAGTATGGCGATCCCACGAGAATCGGTAACGATCCGACCGGATCGAGATGGCTGGGGAATCCAGGCCGATCTAGAACGGTGGGAATACGTTCCCCTTGATCGGGCGATCTGGGCAACGGAGGCGATCCGGCCGGACTGGAATGTCGTGGGGACCTAGGCCGATCCGAAATTGTGGGAGCATTCTGCCCGCGATCTGGTGATCCGGACGGCCGATATCGATCCGGAGACAGAACCACAGTGAAGTTGTCCGAGAGGGTCGGCGAAGTCGGGAGACGCGTCGGGGAGGTCATGAGATGGACTTGAGTGCTTGGAACGAAGTTGATTACTGACTGGACTGAAGCCGATTGCTGCCTAAACAAACTTCAGTACAGGGGGCGGTTGTGGTAAAGTCACTAATCAAATGATGGGACGTGGATCGGTGACCACCCAGTTAAGGTGTCACTTACTGGTGGAAAATGAGACCATGGGACCTGGCGATCTAGTAAGAGATGGGAGGCCATCCCAACGGAGAAAGACGATCTGATCCAATTATCGTCAGATTGATGGGTATGGAACGATCTGAGACGGGGCGCGGAAAGAGATGATTTCCACGCTACGATCTGTGACAAGGAATGATTTCAACGGTGCGATCTGAGACAAGGGACTGGATTGCATCAAACAACCGATCTGAAGCAGAATTATTCTGGGAAAGGTGCATCGGGGACCAGGCGATGTGAGGTGACTCTGTGACAAAGGTGACGAAATTCATCAGATCGCTGACACTTGTTACCGGTCTCCCGAAGTGAGTATTGATTTAGGTTAATTATGGCCCGATCTGGAAGTGTGGATGTTTGTGGGAGCCCGTGGGACCGTTGTAAGAACTGCGGATGGTCCCATTGAGCAGACAAACCCGTGAGGATGGTATCGGAGTACGCTCAATGGACGGGAGAACATATATGGCCGGATTGTACTGTGTCGATCCTCAACAATCTCGAATTGGACCTCAGATCGGTCATGTTCCCTGCTGACTATGGATATATCGGTGATGGAGCTGTTGAATCGTGATAAACATGCTGGATGAAGGTCCATGAGTGATGTCCCAAAAGTTCAGATCGAAAGAGCCAGTGGAAGCCGGTTGAATTGACGTCGTAAAATGGATTTAGACACATTCGGCATTTGAATTTGAATATTTTGGACTTTTCGGTACCAAACTTGGGTATTTGGTACCGCATTTGGAATTTGGTCCCTTTTGGGTGCCTAGGTACGATATTGGGAGTATTGGCGCTATCTTTGGAGTACAAGTCACGAAATTTCGACACGTGTTCAAGGGAGCGGTCAAGCTTAAAGGTGATATAGACTTGGAGAGTGACCTACAGTTGGGAATAGGCTTAAAGATAGGTTCGATATTAATTTGGTTGGTTTTTAAACAGACTTGAACTCTACTTCTTCTGCACACGACGCGCGTTCTCCTCCCTCTTCTCCGGGCAAGATTGATTTGACTTCCCCGGCGGGTCAAGGCACGCGTGTTACAGGGACACAGAAGACCGATCTTGGATTGTTGGCCAAGATCGAGAAGAGCGATCTCGGGATATCTGGCCCGGATCGATCAAGTACTCACACTCAACTCAACTGCTAGGGTAGCAGCAAGCAACAACAAAGGAAAAGGATTTTTGTTACAAGATCGCAAGGCGGCTCAAGTGGTCAGAAGATCTGGACAAGGAGTTCAAGACAAGACCGATCAAGACCAAGACGATCTACTGGACAGATTGGCACGTTTCATTTTGGCGAAACAAGACACCGATCTGCCCAAATTGCGCACTTCCAGCAAGATCGGCCGATCCCGAGACCATATCGGACCGATCCCAAGGCAAGATCGACGCAGGACTATTATTTGCTAAGTGAAGGTTTCCGCACAGCAAAGACCCCGACCCCGAAGACAAATCGAGATCGGTGTGATTCAAGATCGATATCGCGACGCTTCCTGATAAAAGATAGCCGCGCCTCTAGATCAAGATCAAGCAAGAACCTGGGATTGAAGTGTCAGCAATAGAGGAATAGACGCAGACACGCAGAAGCACGAGATCCTCAGATCATCAGAATTTAGGCAGGGGCTCTGATGGAATGAAAATGAAAGAGGAAGATCGAGAGATCGATCTGGAAGATTAATCTCAAATCCCTCTTAGGGTTCAGTCGGGGGCCACCGCAGATCGGTCTGCAAAGAGCGATCTGCTGGATGAAAATCCAATGGTGAAAACCAAACCGGCGAAAGCCAAACCCTATTTTCTCGTCGATAGATCGCCCGATCTCAAGCCGAGGTATACGATCATGAGATCGACCATACCAAAACGATCCACGATGAGATCGGTGGGATCTGAAGGCAAAGATCGCCAGATCGACCAATCTGTGCAATCGAAGATCGGAGCTAAAGAGGAATACGATCAAGAACAGGACAAGATCGCGGTGCAAAAGACCGAATATGATGAAAAGAAGATCGATTCCATGGAGAATGAAGCGACAGGCAAGTCGTGAGAGCATGCGAAATGGCAGCGCTATTACATCCATTTGAAGACAATGCTCAAGACGGACCCGGTGATCAAGATATTGCGGCTCAAGTTGATCGGCCCTCTGGATAAGCCGATCTCGGTCCCACCTCCAGGTACCAACAAACTCGACGCGATTAACTTGATTTTGCGGATGTTAGTCGACATGGGTTTCTGCGCTAATGCTTTTGATGGAGATGAACTGCTGAGTTGCAGCTTGGAACAGTTGGAGGACGCAAGGAGCAAGTTCGTGGGGATCATGACACTTATGGTGGGCGAAGCCACTAATTCTAAAACCAAGGTCGCTATACACTCGAACTCACTCCGTGAGCACCTCACAGGATCTCCCCACTATGCCTCAGATGACTCTGAGATCGAGTCAGACAAACCCATCAGCATTCGCCGGATGTCTCTAGGACCGCCAGGAGGATCGTTCCTACAGGACCTGATCGGTAAGGCCAAGATCGAAGCCTTGAAGGAGCAACCCAAGATTGACGTACAACTACGGCCGACCGGTGCACCTATGAGGTTGGGTGATCAGGAAGACAAAGATCTAAGTCGATATTTCAATATGGCGAAGAAGAAACACGAAGCAGAACAACGAGCAGCCCAACGAATGAACCGACAGCCGAGCCGTGATCCAGATCGCCGTACTTTTACCCAACGCTCGCAAGAGATCTATGACAAGCCGGATGTGGATATGGAATCGGTGGAGTCCAACACTTACGATCAGATCCATCAGGGGGCAGAATATGATACGGACGATCTGTGGATGGCCGAAACCAAGGCGACCGCAAGTTGCCGCGACCGGTGTGACTAACGATACCAACTCCGTCATTCAAAGGATCAGAACCTTAACGATCTCCGAGCTGAATGAGTTCTCGGGAACGGATCGAGAAGTAGAAAAAGCATAGACCTGGATCGGCAAAGTTAAATCAGCGTTCCTCCGTGACGAAGCATCGGACGAAGAGAGATGTCTGGTTTTCGGCGATCTCCTGGTAGGCCCAGCCCACTACTGGTACCGGCAGCTGTGCAGATCGACGAAATCCAATTGGAAAGAATTGATTAACAGCTTCCTCTTGGAATATGCTGGACACGGGATGTCAGCGAGCCGGCAATATTACCACGCAAATAAACGGTCGGAAGAAAACCCTCTGCAGTACTTGCATCGGCTTGACGTGATGGGAATGTTGGCGAAGGTACCGGTGAAGGAGGGAGCGCCAGATGCACGCGAGGAACATTTCAACCATTTCATTGACACCTTGGACGATCCCGATCTCTCTGAACAGCTGATACTGATGAATGTAGTAGATGCGGATGCCATGCAGGAGACATTGCATGGAAACCAGCAAGGGAGATCGCGTCATAGGAATAGTGATGATGGGATCGTCCAAGTTCAGACAGAAGGGAACGCCTGGGTCCAGCACTTTCTAAGTCTGCACGTGCGGTGAGGATGGTCCGTACCGAGGATATCAGCAGTCAGTCAGAATCGGACACCAACGGATCGGATTTGGAAGATCGATTGAGATCGGTCCATATGGCTGCCACTACGGATCGGCGTACACCATCTCGCGACGCTTCAACAAACGCGAGATCGGTCAACCCGAACACTCGTCGATACTACCAAGATCGCAATATGACATCGAAGCCGTGTACCCATTGCGGATCGACCAAGCATGTAGATCTCGGTTGTTGGAAGCGGCTCACGTGCCAGAAATGTGGGCGTAAAGGACACCCCTCCGACAATTGTTTTTTCGTGTGTCGTGCCTGCGGTGAGATGCATGACCCGGGGAAGTGTCCCATGGAGGAGTTCTACAACATGATCCGACAGTGGTACGTCCCGAACAAGCATGCAGGGATGCTGCCAGAGAAGGCCGAGAAGATGTTAAACTAGGACGCTCGCCAGGTTTGAATATAGTACGAGCCGAGCGTTCTGGGCTCTGCATTATTGCATACGTGTAAAAAAGAAGACAGATCGCGAGAGTAAGCAGGATACAGATATGGAAACAAATATATCTCGTTCGAAGTCAAAACGTGTCACTTCCGCCTTTAGTCTGAACAGGATCGACGAGTACTCGAGATCCGAACCAACTATGGAAATTGAGCTCGCTGATGGAGAATCTCGCGGATATTGGAAACAATATTTTCCCGGGAAGTGGTTTTAAACAGGCGAAAGCTGTTGGCAAGATCAACAACGTGGAAGCGACTCTTAAATTTGATTCCGGTGCTGAAGTGTCGATTATTGACACCACCTTTGCTCGTAAGGTCGGTTGTCACATTGACGAAAGTCAACGACAAGAATGTATCGGGATCGGAGAAACTCCGTATATGATGATGAGACATACCAAGATTAAAATCACCCTCGCGGGATCGCTGGTATATTACTTCAATGTGTGGTCAGGCGATCTAGCAGGACAGGAAGTGATTTTGGGAATGGACTTTATGGTACCAGCCGGAGTGCGGCTCGATCTAGCTGATGGCGCGCTATGTCTACCAGAAGAAATCCGTATTCATCTCGCAGGACGTCGCCCCGCGTACGGATCGAAGATACATCACGTAACAGCGAAATAACAACATGTAGTGATCCCGGTCGGAGAGTCAAGAGAAGTGAAGATCGGGATCGGACGGGCAAGATGAAGTTGTGGGTCACTAGAGGACCAGACTGGGCCATCACGGTGATCTCGGGGTTGGGTAAGACGAAATACCTGTAGATGACCAACGTTGGCGACCGTGAGATAATTCTGCCCACCCACACTATATTAGGATTGTGGACGGAAGGCGATATGGTACCACGGACTCAAGGTTTTGTGAAGGTCGGATCGGGGAAGTACAAGGAGTGGCAAACTCCAGCATACGAAGCTGCGACGGATAGTGTGAATGCGCTTCCAAAAGATCAGATCGAACCATTGGTAGATCGCCCTGAATACGTCACCTCTAAACGTATCATGAAACGACAATCTGATCCGCTAAAAGATGTATCTCCAGCGGTCTCTATGGTGACGCGGCAGGCCGGAAACGAGGAGCTGCACAGGACAGATTTCGCGGTTGTGGGGGAGGGAAGGGGCAATAGAGCTGAACTAACTCCACACAACGAAGCAGAGCTATTGCGAATGGATAACGATCATGATATCGAAATCCAACATGAAACGAAGGGGGATCGCGATACCGATCAAGAATGGCCACGTGATAGACCGTCTCTATCGAAGGCTGATCCGACTGACAAACTCTAGGAATTGAGCCAGCCTGGAAGGAAGCAAGAGCCTGAGGAAGGGATATTACCAAAGACTGAAGATGCTGAGATCGCGGAAACACCAGTTTACTACCTTGAGAGCGGAGATTTGTTTGCTGAAGATATCGAGCAGCACACGGCAGTGCTACCAGAGATGTCGGCGACTACGGAAGAAGTCACGATTTATGACATTCAGATCGGCGATCTCAATGTGCCTCTCACCAAAGATCAACAGCGGCTCAGATCGCTGATCTGGAAGAGCCGTCACCTTCTCATGGGTAAAGGTAATGCTCTACCACCGGCAGCACGAGGCGCGATCTGTGACATCGATGTCGGTGGGGCAGCACCGATAGCGCAAAGAGTACGTCCTGTCGCGCCGAAATATCGGGAGAAGTTGTCGGATCTCATCAAAGGGCTGTTAGCGGCCAAGATCGTTCAGCCAAACACGTCGCCTTGGGCGTCTCCGATAGTGGTGCTCATCAAGAAGAACGGAGTGGATATTCGTCTCTGTATTGATTATCGAAGAGTGAACCAGCTGACACGCCTGATGGCTTATCCCATGCAGTTGATCAGCGATCTGCTGGAAGACCTGGATAAAGCTCTATCGTACTGTTCGCTAGACATGGCTAGTGGATTCTGGGTCGTGGAAATGACTGAACGAGCAAAACTGATATCAGCGTTTGTCACGCCGTTTGGCCTGTTCGAGTGGTTGCGAACGCCGTTTGGGCTTAAGAATGCGCCCCAGATCTACCAACGTCTGGTGGACAATGCGCTGTATGGATATCTCAATATCGACCAGAGATCAGCTTCAGATGGCCCGATCGACGTGTTCAAAGATGGAGAACCTGAGACGGATCGACGGCTTTCTATACTGGGACGCCGATCTTATATTGACGATATTCTCATACCAGCCACGTCATGAGAATCTTTGTTCGCAAAAGTGGAACGACTGCTAGGATCATGTGATAAGTGGAACCTGTCTATCAGCCTCACGAAGCGTTTTTGGGGTGCCGTGAGGTCGAATAAATGGGACATCGAGTGTCGATGGATGGTCTGGAGGCTCGACCCAAGAACTTGGAAACGCTGGTCAACATCCCATTTCCTAGCACGCTGCGAGATATGCAAGCTTTTCTCGGGAGCCTGAATTTTTACCGCCGTTTCATTGAGGATTTCGCAGTGTACGCCGCTGTGTTATATGAGCTAAGGCAATCGGATTTCTTCGAGATCGGCCGATCTCAGCTCGCAGCAGGAGACGAATGGTCGAATGAAAATCGATGGAAGGAGGCTAAGGTTGCGTTCACGATGCTGAAAGCTAAGATAGCTACAGCTCACATGCTCAAACATTTCGACCCGGATCGCCTTCCCGTTATCGTGGTTTATGCTAGTTAGTGGGCTGTCTCAGCGGCCCTGATACAGGAGTATGATGGCGTGTATCCTCCGGTGACGTTTACTAGCCGCACGCTGAAGCCAAATGAACTTAACTACGGAACGGTGGAGAAGGAAGTGCTGGCGTTACTTCGTGTTTTGGATGTGTGCTATACCACATTAGCTTCACGAGAGATCACGGTGTTGACTCGACACTCCACGCTAGCGTGGTTGATGCAATCTCGAGGGATCAACGGGAGATTAGGACGGTGGGCTGCTTTGTTGTCGAACTGAACTATGGGGGTGAAGAAATGCGAGAGAGCAGAGGAAGAGATCTTGGGGATGTTAGCAGCGAGTATTACCCCGAGAGAGGAGGTGGAAGAGATGCTGATCGCAATAACCCCGCGAAAGGACTGCCGACTCAAGATATCAATGCCACCACCCACGGTGGAAGTGGATGAGAAGTTGCTGGTGGCCAGCTTCGATTGATCGGCGAGAATAAAGAAGAAAGAAGGGTCGTACAGTGCTGTGGTATGGATGTTACCGGAGTGGACGATCGTGGCGGCAGAATCCAGATACGTTCTCGACCTCACCGTGAACGAAGCTGAGTATCATGGCTTGCTATCATGCTTCAAATTACTTGCCGATCTGGACAAGGGGCGAGTAATTCTTTGTGGGGACTCTAATTTGGTGATCCGACAGATGCGCGGCGAGATCGACTGCAAGGCACCGGGCCTTCAACTGTTGAGACATAAAGCGTTGGACAAAGTACGAACGTGGCCGAATCATGAGTTCCTACACATAAAGCGAGAATGGAACCAAAAAACGCGGATCGACTAGCCAGCACAGCATTGCAGACCGAAAAAGGAATAACGGTGGTAGCTGAAGAAGATCGACAAGATCTGATTACTCCGAACCGTCTCGATGAATTGTTGAAGCCCAAGCAGGATGGGCAGCTTGCTTGAATAACTGCCGTCACGAGGTCAGCCGAGAGGATACGCCATCAGCCCGAAGTGATACAGGAGGAGATAGTACAGAGGATTAGAATTCGACGAATTGTACAAGCTTAGGATGAAGAGCGTTGGATCGTCAACCTCAAGAGTTACCTGAACGGCGATATATCAAGCCTGGACGCTGGAGATGTGAAGGTGTGCGCAAAACTAGCACCTGAGTACGAGATCGATGAGAACGATCTGATTTTCTTCTGCCCCATGACGAAAAGAGAGTCAGAAGATCGCGATGGTTTGATGCGTCTAGTGATTCCAGAGACGTTGCAACAGGACGTTTTGCACCATTACCACGCAAGTCTGGAGGGAGGCCACCAAGGTATTGGCAGGACATACCCGGAAGATCAAGTCGCGATTCCACTGGAGAGGGCTGTACCGGAGTGTGCAACGATATGTAGGCGAGTGTACCGATTGTGAGACCGGAAAGGGATGTCCGATGATCCAGGGGAGATCGCCTGGTAATTTACAAGCAACCTACCCATTCCAGATCATTGCAATGGATCATATCCCGTCTTTGCCTAAGTCTTTCAAAGGGAACACTGAGCTGACTCATTTGGGTAGATCTTTTCTCGGGGTATGTGATCGCATAAGGCTAGCTCATCACGGACAGCACAGACGATTGCGGAGAATTACGAAGAATGCGTGTTCCGACACTTTGGAGCTAGCAAGGCTGTCAGGCACGATCGGGAACCGAGATTTATGTCCGATTTCTTCCGAGCTTTCAGGCAGATCGTACAATCAAAGAAGCGTGCTGTAATAGCCTATAGACCACAAGCAAATGGAACGGCCGAACGAATGGTGCAAACACTGACGAGAGCGCTCAAGATGTATGTGGCTGATGTCAACCAACAAGATTTGGATGAGTATGCTGAACGGCTCACATTTGCGATCAGCTACCGCGCAAGATCAGATCCGGTGGGGACACCTCATATCTATCTGATTCATGGGTGGGAACCGCGATCTACATTGGAAGCTACGTTATCAGTATGGAACACGAGAACACGAGATCGCGACCCAAGAGGTGGAGATACAAGATCCAAAGGCAATACCAACGATCTCGATCTGCAGTGAGCGATCACTTACGAGCCGCGATCCAGTAGAGAGCAGATCGACACAATGAATGACCTGGAGCCACATGAAGTCGAAGTGGGTACACAAGTATGGATATACCTGGATCGAGTCAAGGAAGGCTACGCGAAGAAGTCAGCGCATATGTGACATGGTCCATTCCGAGTTGCGGATATATGTGGAGATCCCGCGGTGAAATTGGAGATCGCTGGGACCCCATATCGGCTATTTCCGATTGTACATCTATCGAAGCTGAAGAAGGTAAAGACGTTCCCTGCACGGCCGAAGCATCAGCTTACGTTGGATGAAGCCGATCGCTTGGATTTTGATGAAGCTCTGCTACTAGAAGACAGTTGGGAGAGCGATCTTGAGGAGGGAGAATATGAAGTGGAAGAGGTATTGGACGTGCGATCTGATCGGAAAACCCGTTATGGGCGAGTACATCGTCAATTTCGGGTGAAACGGAAAGGATGTCCCGACCTAATTGGGTGGACGAGGCCGATCTGAGTTGTGGAGTGATCTTGCAAGAGTTTGAGAGGAGCCGAGTGAGTCGAAACCGTTTCGAAGTGATGCAGTCTCACGAAGGCAAGTCGGACGAACCTTAACAGTTCGAAAAAGTATGCGGGAGGTAGCATATGCGGAAGGTAGCATATGCGGAAGGAGGGGTTGAAAGATGTGCTAGACGGTAGCACATGCTGGTGGATGAGGTTGCAAGATGTGCTAGGCGGTAGCACATGCTGGTGGATGAGCTTGCAAGATGTGCTAGGAGGTAGCATATGCTGGTGGATGAGGTTGCAAGATGTGCTAGGAGGTAGCACATGCTGATGGATGGAGTTATGTGTGTGAGTATGGAGACAGTCAATAGAATTACCTAACTGAACGATATGGATCGAGAGCGAATCGAATTTGTGAAGATTGCGAAGAATGAATTACCAAAGAAAACGATTGAAAGACGTACACAAATCTGAAAGACGATCGAACTTGAACACCGATCTTGGACTAAGACGATGGATCAGGCTTGAACTTTTCTTGTAGACGAGGGATCTGCGATCCGGGGTGATCCCAGTGGGCGTTACGGAACTGGTTGCGCCAAGGATCCTCTTGGTCGGCCATGTCCAACGCCTCTACCAAGTCGGCTGGGTCGGCAGTATGCCCCAATCCGGGATACCAAACTCGCTCTTCATGCATGCGCGGGTAATGCAAAAAAAAGGATCGAGCAAGATATCCAGATCGCAGTGGCCGCCGATCACGCCGCGTAGTATCGTCTTCAGGAAATTCTTCCAACGCGCTCCAAAACAAGATCGATCCTGTTTACACTGACGCCAAAACGTTAGCAGGAACCGATATGCTCGTCGTTGAGCCGGAGAGATGGGAAATGCGTGCGTAGATTCCCACAGCGCTTGGCGATGACTGGACTCTAATTCCAAATAACGAGTGACCATGTCCCGATACCACCCGGTTAGGGAAAACGAGATCGGGTTCACAGGAATCACGGTGTTGTCCCAGGGTGACCGGGCGTATAGGGCCGCAATGTGTCGCCGCGAGACTAGCCCAGACGCTTAAGTCCCCGTAGGTGGAGCCCGCCCGTGAGAGTGATGAGGAAATAAGAAATGTCGGGGCTTGGAATATTGATGGAACAATAACTCGATCGACATCGTCCTCACGCAAACTATCGCAATCCTCGAGACTGACCAAGGAGCGATCTCAGAAGCTGCCCGGCGGGAAGGTGCCAAATAGTTGGGAATACATTGATCCTGAGGTTGCTGAAGTGGTGGGAGATCGTCAAAGTCGGCAGCCGCGAGGACTCGGTTATCCACTGGGCGTACCGGAATGGTGATGCTGTTGTCGCTATCGGACAGACGGCTGGACGGGAGTGCAGTAAATCTACGGGGCGAACTAGCAGAGCCGATCTCGCTGGGTGTCTCTTCCGGCAACGACATATCCGCATCTCCAGAATTACCACCATCATCCTGAAGGTCGATCACGGGAGTAGTCGCAACCGAAGCAGTCGAATAGGAAAGATAGCGAGGCTCCGGCTCGTTCGATGAAGACGGACGTGACGGCTCTTGGCCGGACCTAGTTGTCAGGGACGGAACGAAATTTGTTGTAGTGGCCGCCGAGGAGTCCGGAGTTGCGGATCGATCGTCCAATTTAGGGTGGCGACGAGCGGCCGATCTGGATTGAGACATTACAGACCGAGTCAGATCATCCGAGCAGAGGCAGACCCGGTCGAATCTTCACTTCCCGATCCAGACCCAGGAGCTGCAGGCGGAGACGGAGAAGAAGAATCGGAGGAAGGCGCGGGTGTAGCCGATCTTGGAAGTCTCTTGGAGGGTGTTGAGGGGTTCAACGATAATAGGCGGGTGCCCGCTCGGGTTATGGAAAAATCCCTGGACCGTGATCCCGGTTGAACACGCTGGCGCTTGGCAGGCGGAGCAGGTGATCTCGGTCGGGTCTTACGGACACGTGATCCCGTCCTCCGGATGGCAGAAGCAGGAGTCGATCCCACCGGAGTAGCATCTCTGGGAATCGGATTGAGAGTCGGATTGGGGGTTGTATTGGGGGTCACCGCAGACGACAGAGAGCCGAGTATAGCACTGTTTAATGTGTCAAGAAGCGCACGATGATCTGCCACGGCCCGATCCCGATCTTGCTCCGCCGCTGCCAAGAGGTCGTAAACCGCAAGATGTTCTGCAAGTTGACGACGGAGGTTGACCTTCTCAGCCTGCGAGTGCGCCAGGTGACCTTCCAAAGTACCCAAGTAATCTACTTGCTGTATGAGATCGCTGATGGAAGATAAAATCTCTTCGATCTCCGCATGAGATCGACCTAACTCTGTTTTCAAATGGGAAACTTCCGCGCTGAGGAGGGACTTGTCGGAGGCCAACTGGTCACGCTGATGTCGGAGGGTGTTGCGATCCTCTCGGAGGGAGCGGACCTGCGTGTTCACGGTCCTCATCTGCTGTTCTAAGCGGGTCAAGTCTTGATCGCTGGCACGTAACAACTCGTTCAACCGAAGAATCGTTGCCGACTGATCGCGACGGGTCCGCAGCGCCAGCCGGCAGTATCTCAAAGAATGAGCGGCGTCGACATACCGGCATTGTATCAAGTCGTAACGACACTGAACGAAAGAGACAAATGGGGCGGTCGATCGGTACAGATAATCGATCTCTTCTTGCAGACGATCTTCGCGCGCGGCAGCCTCTCGGTGTGACTGCTGAAGCGCGTGGATAGTATCCTCTTGGCTGCGGAAAGTGGCCTCTCGATCCCATAAATATGAGATCGTCGCCAACGTAAGATGAACGTCGTCGGCGGAAACTCTCGGGACGTGCTCGTTGGTTTCCACAATTGGAGTGGACCCACGACGAGGACCACTAGTGGCCAGTGTGTCGGACCCAAATGCGTCAAGAGGAGCTGACGAGGAGAGAGAGGCGATCGACTTCAGCGGGCAGTATGGCGATCCCACGAGAATCGGTAACGATCCGACCGGATCGAGATGGCTGGGGAACCCAGGCCGATCTAGAACGGTGGGAATACGTTCCCCTTGATCGGGCGATCTGGGCAACGGAGGCGATCCGGCCGGACCGGAATGTCGTGGGGACCTAGGCCGATCCGAAATTGTGGGAGCATTCTGCCCGCGATCTGGTGATCCGGACGGCCGATATCGATCCGGAGACAGAACCACAGTGAAGTTGTCCGAGAGGGTCGGCGAAGTGGGGAGACGCGTCGGGGAGGTCATGAGATGGACTTGAGTGCTTGGAACGAAGTTGATTACTGACTGGACTGAAGCCGATTGCTGCCTAAACGGACTTCAGTACAGGGGGCGGTTGTGGTAAAGTCACTAATCAAATGATGGGACGTGGATCGGTGACCACCCAGTTAAGGTGTCACTTACTGGTGGAAAATGAGACCATGGGACCTGGCGATCTAATAAGAGATGGGAGGCGATCCCAACGGAGAAAGACGATCTGATCCAACTGTCGTCAGATTGATGGGTATGGAACGATCTGAGACGGGGCGCGGAAAGAGATGATTTCCACGCTACAATCTGGGACAAGGAATGATTTCAACGGTGCGATCTGAGACAAGGGACTGGATTGCATCAAACAACCGATCTGAAGCAGAATTATTCTGGGAAAGGTGCATCGGGGACCAGGCGATGTGAGGTGACTCTGTGACAAAGGTGCCGAAATCCATCAGATCGGTGACACTTGTTACCGGTCTCCCGAAGGGAGTATTGATTAAGGTTAATTATGGCCCGATCTGGAAGTGTGGATGTTTGTGGGAGCCCGTGGGACCGTTGTAAGAACTGCGGATGGTCCCATTGAGCAGACAAACCCGTGAGGATGGTATCGGAGTACGCTCAATGGACGGAAGAACATATATGGCCGGATTGTACTGTGTCGGTCCTCAACAATCTCGAATTGGACATCAGATCGGTCATGTTCCCTGCTGACTATGGATATATCGGTGATGGAGCTGTTGAATCGTGATAAACATGATTGTTGAAGGTCCACGAGTGATGTCCCAAAAGTTCAGATCGAAAGAGCCAGTGGAAGCCGGTTGAATTGACGTCGTAAAATGGATTTAGACACATTCGGCATTTGCATTTGAATATTTTGGACTTTTCGGTACCAAAATGGGGTATTTGGTACCGTATTTGGAATTTGGTCCCTTTTTGTCGTCTAGGTACGATATTGGGAGTATTGGCGCTATCTTTGGAGTACAGGTCACAAAAATTCGACACGTGTTCAAGGGAGCGGTCAAGCTAAAAGGTGATATAGACTTGGAGAGTGACCTATAGTTGGGAATAGGCTTAAAGATAGGTTGACTAATAATTGGTTGGTTTTTAAACAGACTTGAACTCTACTTCTTCTACTCACGACGCACGTTCTCCTCCCTCTTCTCCGGGCAAGATTGATTTGGCTTCCCCGGCGGGTCAAGGCACGCGTGTTACAGGGACACAGAAGACCGATCTTGGATTGTTGGCCAAGATCGAGAAGAGCGATCTCGGGATATCTGGCCCGGATCGATCAAGTACTCACACTCAACTCAACTGCTAGGGTAGCAGCAAGCAACAACAAAGGAAACGGATTTTTGTTACAAGATCGCAAGGCGGCTCAAGTGGTCAGAAGATCTAGACAAGGAGTTCAAGACAAGACCGAGCAAGACCAAGACGATCTACTGGACAGATTGGCACGTTTCATTTTGGCGAAACCAAGGACCGATCTGCCCAAATTGCGCACTTCCAGCAAGATCGGCCGATCCCGAGACCATATCGGACCGATCCCAAGGCAAGATCGACGCAGGACTATTATTTGCTGAGTGAAGGTTTCCGCACAGCAAAGACCCCGACCCCGAGAATAAATCGAGATCGGTGTGATTCAAGATCGATATCGCGACGCTTCCAGATAAGAGATCGCCGCGCCTCTAGATCAAGATCGCATAATCCCCGTTCGTGGTGTGAATATTCCCACGCCGGAAGCAAACGCTCAACCCAACCTCTCAGCAGGATCGACATCTCCCAAGGCCGTTACGAAGAGCTCAAGCCAGCCCAACCGACGGGTATACAAGGCGAGCACAAGGCTATACAACAAGGCACGGATCGGAGTACCCCCTCCGTGAGTCGGCAAGTCTGGGCAAGTGGAAGATCTAAACTCACACAATCGATTTTGTGAGATCGACTTTACCACAATAGCGCATCAGCGACGACGTTAGGTCGTCCTGGATTGTTATCCACGGAGAAGTTGTACTCCGCGAAGAAAGGCATCCACCTCGCCATTCGTTGCGAGAGGTGTGTACTGTTCACGGCCGTGCGGAGTGACGCATGGTCCATTTATACGATGAAAGGTCTATCTCCGAGGAGATAGACGCGAAACTTAGCCAGTGCGTACTTTATGACAAGAAGTTCGTTGTCATTCACTGGGTAATTACGCTCAGCTGCTTGCAGCTGACGCGATTGGTAGCAGACGACGCTCTATGCGCCGTCTGTGTCATACTGCATCAACGCACAGCCGATAGCAAAATCGCTGGCGTCACAGACCACATGAAATGGTCTGTCCTGATCTGCAATCGCCAAGATGTGAGATTGCATCAAGTTTTTCTTGATACCTTCAAAGGAACGCTGGCACTCAGCGTTCCATGACCACTTGACATTCTTTCTTGAGCAAACAATAAAGATGAACAGTCATCTCGGCGTGATTGCGCGAGTACTTGTGTAAGTACGCCGCTAAGTCAAGGAAATTACGAAGTCCCTTGACATCGACTGGCACTGGCCAGTCGGTGATCGCCTTGATCTTTTCGGGATCAGGGCGTACGCCGTGTTTACCCACGATGCACCCAAGAAGTGGTATTTCGCTAGCCGCGAATATACACTTCTTCAGGTTGGCGTAGAACTTATGTTTGCGCATAAGTTGAAGTACCTGACGAACGTAAGTTCTATGAACTTCAACGTCCGTCTTTCCGTCCATAGCCCGGCTATGGACGAACACATCGTCGAAGTAACTCGGTGCGAAGTCTCGCACCGGTCTCAACAGATTTGTGACACATCTGTTGAATGTTGCAGGGGCATTCCTCAGCCCCTGTGGCATCACTAGCCACTCCCACAGCATCCCGCTGGGGGTACTCACTGCTGTGTACGGTATGTCCCGTTCACGCATGAGGATCTGATAGAATCCATCCATCACATCCATGGACGAAAAGATGGTACTGTTTGACATACCATCTATGATTACGTCCTTCCTCGGTATCGGCGTCTGAGCCGGTACCGTTGCAGCATTCAACTTGTTGAAGGCGTGCACTATCCGCCATCCTCCTGTGGCCTTTCGCACACAGAAGGTCGGAGAGCTGTGAGGGGAAGTTGATTCCCTCACATGGCCCGCTGCTAAGCGATCGGTAAAGAGCTTGTCGATCGCTAGCACCTGTTCACGAGGCAGTGGCCACTGCCTCATGTCACAGTACTTCGAGCCCGGCTTGAGCTCGATCTCGTGTCGAGTGCCTTTGTCCTTAGGCAACTCGCATGGCACGGATTAAGGGAACACATCCTTGAATTCGATCAAATCCTTATACAAAGGATTTGCCTGGAGCGACTTCCAGGATTGAGATTCGTATCTGTCAATCCGATTCTTCTCATCGATGACGCTTTCGTCTATCGATGAACTGCTAAGAACTCTCTTGGTCTCAGTAAACACCGTTGCCGATCGAATATCGGTCACGTACTCGTCCTCCGCGACGAGTATGCAGATCTGCTTGACTTTGCCACTGCGCAGATCACGCAAGAACCATTTCGGTTCGAGCGTCGGCAATTGAGTTATCTCCAAAGTTAGTTTCGGAGGCACAACCAGATCAAGCGTGTAAGCGCCTACGCTTGATCCATCATGAACCAAGACATTCAATGTCTCGATTACTTTCTGGCAAATTACTTCCACAGGGTCCAGAAGAGCTTTCTCCACAATGTGGTGATCATCTACATTGTGTTCTTGTACAGTCGTGCTAACGACCGTACCACGAGTGAGGCCATCGCAATCGCTCGTATACACCCACGTAAATGTGGGCGTTCAAAGACATTCTACAGGTCGTCATCTGAGGAACGAGGAACAAGTAGCAGGTATCGTAACTGATCGATGCTGCCAGCTCACCCTTGGCTCATATCTCCTGAGCCAAGATAGTCCTAGAATGACATCAAACTTGTCATCCAGGTCGAGTACGATGCAATCATCATCATACTGTTCGTCTTTTAACGTGTAGTGGATTCCGA
>CANTFL010000397.1:0-136764 GCA_947650285.1 Hyaloperonospora brassicae | reverse complement strand
AAAGGACCACCAGCGCTGACGTGACGCTTCCGCTCACATTATAGAAACCTGTCGCGATTTGAAGTGAGACGCGAAAGGACGCAAAGTAGACATTGTACCACTATCGGAACGACATCAATGTATGTGCAAAGCGAAATATGTAAATGGAGCTTAGGGTAGGGGGGGTCTGGCATCCTCTGTGCTGGATAATGATGCGTTGAAGCGACGAGAAATCCGATTCGAAAACAGGGGGTCTATAGTTTGCGCAAATGGCTACGTATCACCAACGGTAAAGTTGCAGCTGAATGGTATTGCGAACAGATGTTGTGTTAAGTTTGGAAAATGCAGCGATTTGTGAGATGCGCGTGTTTTCATGGTGCAGTCTATAAAGCACATCCACGGGTCTGCAACATGGCTGAATTTGGCTCGTCTCAGCATGAAGATTTACGATACGTGCTGTGCATCAGGATAGTCTACAGCAAAAAGTGGTGGACAGGACATCAGGACAGCATTACTGCATCTTTACTGGCACGTCGCGTAATTTTCGTACAACGCTACTGTCACGAAGTCTATTTTTAAGGTTTACAAACTCCTTGCGCCCTTTTCTTACAGCGTAACTGGCACGTTGAGTGCTATCTTACAACGTCTTCCATCGAGCGCAGTCCCCAATGTCTGATGCGTCGAACACGAGCTCATTGTTCTTGATCGCGGGTTTTATTGAGGAGATAGTCTGAACGTTTTTGCGACACCTGCACCTCTATATTGCGTGAGAAGAACAGATTTATGAGTATAGGGCATGGAACAGGGTGAAACCAACCTCCATACAACGCAGCTCCAGACGATGTTTGACCTCCAGATGGGGTGTCCAAAGTAAAGCCGGGGATTCAGCCATACACATCGTCCATGGAGATGCCAGGGGAGTATAAAGAGAAAACGGGCAGTGCACATCTCGGAGGCCTCCAACAGCGAGTATTGCAGTCTGTACGATTGCGCCTGACAAAAAAAGCTAATAAAATGGACGGATTTTGGCAAGAGATGACTGCTTTTGAGCAGCGAACACACATGGCAAAGCGGAAGGTGGCATTCTACCTCTTAAATGTCACCACGTTTTCGTTGGTGTCAAGACAACATTTTGTGCGAAACGCTAGGATTTGTCTTAGTTTTTTATCGAAGCGGATATGCGAAAAGCTACGTGATTATCTTCCAGTTCTCATTTCTTTACCAGCTACTAGTGCGAACCTTCTTTTTTCTCTTCCGCCCTTGGCGGCCGCTACATCCGCCGGCGAGACCTCACGCACGGAAGCAATTCTATGATAGTATTTATTTAGATACTGCTCGCGGTCTCAGGTCGTCGAGTATCTGTTCCTTCATTTAAAGGCGCATGCAGTGTGGGCCGACGCCATTTCGAGGATTATAATATCATCTTTGAACGACAGGCAGCCACACACGAGTTGTCAGCCAAAAATTATGTTGCAATATTCCACATGCTACTTGAACTTGTCCATGTGCTTAATACCGCCGAGCTCGCGACGATGCGCTGAGCGATGTACTTCCATTTCAGCACCAATTATTCATCTCTAATTTTGCGAATTAATAGGTGAGGCCGGGTCCGAAATGTACAAATGGGAGGTCAAAGTCGCGTCCATTAAATGGCCCGAACGACAGGAGCAGACGCGCGCTGCCGAAGCTGTTGCTGATACAATATAGAAAATAGGGGGTCACCCCCGTAGGTGGATCAGCTATCGGATCCCGTGTCGAGCATGTCTGAGCACCAGGTAATACTGTCAGGACTGTAAGTCTACTAATCCAGCATCTTCGCAGATTTGTTCACCCGCGAGGTATCCTTTGCGCCGGCCAAGTCACAAATTGAGCCTATAGCACGGGCCATGTTTATGAAGTTCGCAAGCGACCTGAACCAGACTTGCGTTGTCAGCTTCGTTCTCGATGGGTTGCTAACGTAAGATGTAAAGGCGCAGTTCCTGGACAAAGTAGTCACCTAGTCTTCTATACGTTCATTTAGCACGTCTTTGCAATGCCGAAGGACAACAAAATTGTATAGAAGAAGCGATTAATAAACATCATACGGCATAGATAAAGCCGCACACGATGGCAGAGATCATGCAGCACACCAGATCACTACTGCAAGTCTCAAAGACGTTTTCAAGTAAGACCTCAACAAATTCAACATCTACATTCCGCAAATGTTGTCTCCTGGCGTGGTGTAGGGTATCGATTTCACGTCTGCTACCTAAATAGAAAACGACAATATTTACAATGATACCAACAGCATTGAATTAGCCTAAGTTGAGTAAAGACAGCGCATGACTGCAACGCCACAACCGATAAATGCGACGACAGCCAAATGCACCTGTTTGACTTGCATTAAGCTATAAAAATACGCTGATGAACTTATTTTTAGAACTGGATGCCACTTTGCACTTTGAGGATCTCGATCATGGTACCGAGTTTTAGGGAGTCATCCGAGCGTTCGGATGACTTATAACTTAATGAAAGGCACAAGGAAGTAGCTAAAGGCCACGCCTCCTTCCTAAGACCTTTAAAAGCCACAATAATACAAGAAGACCAGCTCTTTTCGGACATCCCCCAACGATCCCAATTAGTCATTATTGAACTCATTCTATTCGTTTGGACTTATGGGCACAACAACTCATTGTACCAGGGTGACCCGTGACAAGTAATGGACACCAGATTAAGTCAGCCAAATATTCGTTATCAGTGATGTCGTATAACATAATCAACTAACTAGATTAATTGTGAAATATTTCTATGTTTAAAGGTAGGGAAATTAATAAAACCCAGTAAATCACGAAAATAAAAAACGTCTCAGATAATTGGAATTTAAGAGAATGCCCCACGTCCTCGTATACTCGAGTTTATGTGGTCCACATAAAACAACGCGTACTTTATCATATTTGTTTTTTCTATTTTACGGCCGAGACTAACACCCGCGCTGATAGGGAAGCCGCAGAGACGGTTGTGCCGCAGGCGTGCTGCGCCTGCAGGCAACGATTGTAGAAAAAGAGGCAAGATAGGAGGGCGTAAATGCGTTTTCGCATCATCGGTCGCGGGAATAAACAATGCCAGTCGGTGCTAACGTTGCTAATATTATTGTTATTGCTTTTGTTATTGTTGTATAAGTTGCTATTGTTAATGTTGCTGCTGCTGCTGCTGTTGTTGCAGTAGGTTCCGCGATCGCTGTTTTTGATGCTCTGTTGATGATGTTCCTGCTGTTGTTCTTTTTGTAGGTTCTGCGGTTGCTATGGATGATGTTCTACTTGTGGGATCGTATTTCTTCGCTCACCCGCGTTTAATCGTCTACGTGGCCCGTCGCCTTTCCACAGCGAAAGACATAGCAGTCCTGTATCGGAGGCAGAGGCGACGTCGACGCTCGACGTGTCCGTTCCGACCTTGACGATATTTGAGTCGCAGTCGCATATTGAGTCGTTGACGGCGATGTTAAAGCTTAAGTCGGAGTCGCAGCAGCCGGAGCAGCCGCACTTGACGAGGCAGTCGAGTTTCGCAGAAGGTAAAAGCACGAGATGCAGATGTTTAGGTGGTTGAGGTTGCCTCAACGGACGACCGCAATACGCGCGTGCTGGTGCTCAATGATGGATAGTGTACAGGTGCGTGTGAGGGCTTAAAAGAAGACGAGTGCGGTGCTGCTCCTACCGAGTTGAGTTTGAGACCAATTACACGGTTTTTCGAAACGCTTGGATATGAGCACCTTGCACTCTAAATTTTCAGCACCTACTGTGAGGGGTTCGAGTAGAGTGCATGGTGCTCATACAGATAAATTTGAGAACCATTATAACCAGAACCAGAGCTTGTGTCGATGTAACGCGCTTGAGTCAAATGAAGTTTAGTTGCATCATGACATTAGCTTAAGTATACAAGGTTTTTTTTATATAATTATCTGGGGTATTTCTTATCATCGTGATTAAATGGGATATATATTTAATTTTCTTGAAGGTAACATGTTGCAACGCTCCACCTATTGTTCAATTGGGCGTTAGTTACCAAATTAATCACTAATTGTTGCTAATGCGCTGCATTAAAGTATGCAATTTATATACTTTCAGCAATATTTGAAAAGGTTTCATACAATAACAAGCTAGAACATATATTAAATGTATTGTACGATACCAGTTGTTGCAGTGTGGCGTGTTCTACCTAGCAGCTTGCCAACTTGCTATAAGCGTGCGATATATGACCCGCGAGCACGCAATTTCCATTGGTTTATATAAATTAGCAATTACTTCCGCCGATATCCTATAATAAGTCGCAAGTAAGTTCACCTGGGAGCTGTTAGCTCGACAGAGAATGTCGCATCTGAACATGGTAAACATAGAACGGCTCGCGGAAGCGACTCGCCAAGATTCCTGCCACATTGTTTACTTCAAAAAAATTGACGCATTTTTTTGCAACTGAGCTTGTAAATCTTCTTCAAGTCGTCTCTGTAACGGGGCACACCCTTGCGTGAACTTAACGCAAGGGTGTCGGTGCCCCGACAGACGTACACGAGGCAAACGAGGAAGCGTAGATAAGGTAAAAGCAGAACTGGTATATTAATATAATTAAGTCTTTTAACTACTGTCTCTTCGTTTGACTTAACTTAATTATACTAATCTAACTGAGTGTATGGTGACGTCTCGTCACCACTCATTGCGCGCGTCATGCGGTGATTGGTGGGTTGATATCATCAAGATATCAACCAATGAACAGACTCTTTGGTCGACCCTTCAATATCACCACTTTGGTGATATCGTTCAAAGAATATTCAACTTAAAATTCTTTATTGTCACTTTCTTTAAAATGACAATTCCATGTAACGGCTGCCCCGTTACAGTCTCGAAACCTTACGTTTTCATCAAGACATACCGCGAGTCTAATAAGAAACGAAACACACGCACTTATTAGTCTTTCAGATTTCTTAATGCATAAGCAAAAGAGCTGCCAACAGCGGTCTTTCTCGCTGCTCCAAAATTTGTGCGTACTCTGATTCGTGACTTCAGCTAAGAAGGATGCTGTTCGACAGAACCATATATATTAATGACAAAATGGAGGATGGAAGTCGTATCTTTACAATGTTCAGCTCTTGCCAGACATATATTGGCAAGAGAAGCCACCCGATTGAGCAAGTTATTGACTTTATATTTATGCTACTCATATGAAAAAGGGGCGAGAAAATAAATGGATTAAAAGTGCGCTTGTTAATTTTAGATATAAAAGCAGCCGACACCACCTAGATATTAGCGTATGCTACAATTGTCGAAGATCGACTGCGTTACAGTTATTGGTTATACAAGGGGTTTCGTAATCTTAGCTTTCAGCAAAACATATATGACAATGACTGCAATTTTCCAGCAATTTTGCTGTCGATTGAAAATGATCTAGAAAAGGGACATGCAGCGCATTGATACTGATTTCAAGTCCAAACGTTTCTTCTCAGCTGTTTTTCTTTTCAAAAATATGTATTTCCCCTTTAATATCTCAATGAAGTGTGCTTTTCTAAGACGACTCGGATTAAAACAATGATCATTCCTGGTAAAGGCATAGACTCCCGATCATCTTGGGCAGTCTATCGTCGAATTTAGGGTCCCTTAGACACAGACCTAGAATCTCACGTCGATTGATTAAAAGGATCGAGATTATGTAAAATTCTAACTTGCTCGTTGGGCAGAATGCCAACCTCCGGCTAGGGGCTGTGACAGCGCCGCTATATCGTCGATGTAGCGGGTCTGATTTATTGTCCAGATCCCGTCCATTCAGTAATGTTTGTCGACCCTTCCCAGCACGAGCTTGGTCGTCCCATGTTTCTTTGTCTTAAACGAGCTCTGAGCGTTGTCTTTACCTGTACCTTACTTGATGACCTGATCGGAAATCTAATCATGTCTTCGCCATACAGGCAAGATCAATATGAGACTGTTCCGATTATGTCGTTTGTGTACACATTTGCAGGCACGGCAGTCCTGACATCTGATCTTCGTAATAAAAGCAGCAGTGGTTCGTGTTATACACTCCCCGCTTGCTTAATCCCGTAAAATGATTTCTTTGACTTGTTCATAATGCCTTTAATTACTGAAAGACCTTACGGCACTTCTATGTGCACCTTCTTCTTTAGGTTGCTGCTCAGTAAATATGTGTCCCCCTCCATTTGCTCGGATACATACCCCTTCGCCACAATCACCGCTAACATAAATCGTATGGAATTTGTACTACTTGGAGAAATTTCACCGAATTTCTCTTTACCATTTGTGGCCTCGTAATTGTAGACTATTCCATGTTCATCTTGACGATTTGGCGAAGACCCATCGACATCCAATTGGTCGTACGTCCTATGTGATTCGAGCAGAAATCTATGACCTGTTCCAATTAAGAGCCTTTTTCTTCTTTATCATCCTCGATAAACTTAAATGGATTACCAATTGCAAAAACAGCTATGAATGTTCTTGATTCGTCAGCGGATTTATATTAGATGCGGATGATAGATCTGGTTCAGCAAAGAGACAGTCATCTCACACCGTACTAATTTGGTTGGTGGAGTTATAACGATCATCATTGGGTCATCATCACGCGATCTCAGCCCTTTTTCAGGCATGAGCACAGGTTCTTGACGGCGGCGTACTCAAGCTAATTGGGGGATGATATGCAATTTCGCTCTACATTATAAAATACTATGTGGGCTTCAAGCTGGACGGCTCCTGGCCGTCGGATTCTTGCATCTCGGTGTCTATTATAGACTTATCTGACTGAGTAGTCGGCATATCTAAATCGGTCTCTCCACGTGTTCATGATAGATCCTGTCATCTTCATCTTCGACTGGATAGATGACCGTTTGTCTCTCGATGTCAGTGTATTACAATTTATTTCTCTAATGTTCCGCTCGTCGGGCTTCGCGTATTGTTTAGCTTAAAGATTGATTGCGTCAAGGTTGCATATCCTGTGTCATTTCGCTTTTCTCGCCAGCCCGAGAAACAAACTCTTGAAATCTTAAAGTCCAAATTGGCACGCCCGGTCTTTTCCACTTGTATATGATCCCTTGATCCAAACAAACACACGATCAATGTATGGCTGTAACCCAAATCCCATTTCGGGAGGCGTGATACCCGGGTAAATCTTGTCTGTCAACCGATTCATCAAAAACAATGCCTTGTGACCGCATCTGTCGACCTATCTATCAGAAACACAATTTAATGGCATCATCAATATTGCCTTCTCGATGATTGTAAAATCGGCTCATTCCACAACGCTAGTTTTCTGTCGGATGTGTGGTGACGTGTTCTGGTGCACTATCGCATTCTACGCACAGTGATTGTCGATCGCCTTGTTTACAAATTTCGGTCGATTGTCTGACTAATACTTTTAACCCTAGCAAACCACTGGCTTCCTACAGCTACTTAAACCCCTTGAGCTTCAGTAGTATTTTTGTCTTTGGCTTAAGGTAAAATGTCACCACATAACCAGAGTGGTCGTCCACAGAAGTGAACACGTAATTTGCACCATATTTTGACTTCGTCTTGATAGGGACATTATGTCCGTGTTTACAAGCTCCAGTACACTTGATGTGTGCGCTTGGAATTGAGATAGGAAGATCTCAACCGTCAATTTACATATCATGCAATTAACGCACAAATTCTTGACCTTCTATTTTTCGATCAGAAACTCCCCGCCGCTGCTAATTGAGCTTATAATTGCTCTTTTACGCTCCTATGCTCAATTTAGAAATGCTGATAGCTTCGACTCTCTTTCAACGTGAACAGATTCCACATACTTTTCCCTTTTTCGATGAAATTCAAGCACGTATGTCCTGCCGATTTTCTGTCCTAATTCCTGTGCCTTCGACTTATTTCAATTGACCCATGTATCTTGACAATGTTTTATAGATCATACCCCAGTCATCCCATTTGACGACGGAAAGCTATCTGTGATTAATAATTCGGAATATACGTAGCTTTAGCCACACGTATTTGTTTTGCCTTAGGGGTCCTTCAAGCTCATTTTACCCTTTCTGGTAACGTTATGTTTAGAAATCTCCGGAACGAGTCACTTTATGGAGCTTTTAAATGTCTGATACCCGATAGCCTCGTCGGAATACGGAATAATATGTGGCATGGCACCACAACCATATAACTAAACGGCTGATCGATCACCAAAGGCAAACACAATATCACCGTCACCATTGCCGTTCTGGGTGAGTTTATCACGCTCGAAATGCTCGACTTGATTAAATACGAAGCTCTTCCGTGGAAAGCCTTCATTTTGATTGGAGCCGTACCTCCTTTGACTATGCTTCTTTGCAGCCTTTAAGCTCTTCAAGCTTCTAAACTTGCTGTCATGGGTTACGATCAGTCCACGATCCTGTATTTCCTCTTTTCCAGTAGTCCAGATTTTTTCAGTAGCTTCTCCTTGAACTCGATAAGTGTGATGTCCCTGAAGTTTTACACGATGGACGAGATCAGCTCACACTCCTTCGTAAGGCTGCTCATTGTGGTCACCAATTGTTGAGCCCATCCAGAGGTTCGTTCAGTGTCTGCCTGTAAACGAACAGTTCATCAAAAGGTCGAGGTGCTTGGGCATCGTCACCCCGCCTTTCGTTTCAAAGTAATGGAGATGACTGGTCTCAACACACGGTTTCGTAGCGTCACCCGATTATAAAGTCCTTGAACGTATTCCACGCAAAGAATCGCCGACGCCGCTGACCGATTCTAAGTGTGGTTCTCAGAATCGTTGCCTTAAAGTATCAGCCTCATATTATTATAATGCCTGAAAAATCATCCTATATTTACTCCGACCGATCCTTTTCAAATCGCGCATATGCCAATCGTCCATTACGCTCCAGCATCCTTATGACAATTACTTCAACAAACTTTGTGTCACCTCCCACGATAAATCTAAATCCTCAGCCGACATACTCCCTTTCAGCGCTAACTCAGAAGAGATGAAGCGTTGCATCTGGTAACCTTACAAAAAAAGGCACATACCGAAGTGGTATATTGGTTGAGATTCTTGTTCTCATGCTAAAAATTTATTTTTGAGCCTGACGCCCACGATATGTTTCATCGTACAAGGAACATTGTTGTACCTACGTTTTCCTCAGCACCTGTCAATCTTTTGATAAGAGGTGTACCAACTGATAGCTGCACCGCATATACGCTTACCTTATGTTCACACGAAGTGAGTCACACCCGATTATCAGTATTCGGTAAGAATGCATACATAAATTAGGGATATACCATGTAAACAGACATTTGCCCAATACCATTTGGTGTAGGGACACCACCTCGTTTAAATATGAAGACCGCATCGTTAAGGAACATAGTACGTTTATTGTGGACCCGAACGCACAACATCGGTCCAGTTTTACGTATCTATCCAAGGCCTGTGGCGTACTGCCTCTGCGAATGAGTTTGATGAAGCAGCTTCACTCGTTCCCGTCGGCTCAATATTAAACCTTTTTCATCTACCACGCGGAAGCAGTTCCAGTATCACTCGAAAACCTTGGGGTGCCAAGAACATGGAAAAGCGGCGTTAGTGCGAACGAGTAGAAGCACTTTCTGTAACGTTTGATCTACTCACTTCGCTTTACACGTTACAACTATAAGTCGACGCAGCAGCACCTCTTCTACAATCCACTGAACGCTAAGTACCAATCGTTTGATGAACAAGATGCTGCACGACCATGATTCCCACACGCTATGCACCAGAACAGATTCCAAGTTTTGTGTTTTGTCGTTACGGGATCCCATCCCGTATAAAGGTTAACGCACTTGCGTACCAGCAGTCATCGGTTTTAAAAGAAGTTTCTATACTCTAGTGTCACAGCCAAAAGTTGTCAAGAAGAATACTCGCTATGCCCAACAAGTGTGAGTGCTGCTAAAACTGTAAGATTACAGTTGGGGGAGGCCCTGCAGAAGTAAGCAACCTTAGCTTCACATCACGGCTACGTTGGTTCACCCATGACACATCTTATGATTAGATCTACCGAAGGGGGATATGCGTTTCAGAAATCTGACGTGACACGTCGTACCACATCAGTCGGCATTTCAAACGTCGAAAGCGAAAACTCGCAGATTTATTTCCGGACGAAATAGCCAAGAAATTAGATAAATTTTCTCAATCCTTACGTCGTTACTGTGCTTGGATGTCGAAGGAGATTCCACGACAATATGCGTGTACGCAGCATCGATTCGAGACAGCTGTATTGGCCGTTCCAGATCATCGAGGCTAAGGACAGCAGCAGCGGCAGCGCTGAGTTCGAAATGATACATTTTACGCGTTGCTGTGGAGTGATATTGTCGTATTGGTGGGGAGCTATCGGATTGCAGCCCTCCAGTGCAAGAGTCTGTTCGATTTCTCGCAAGGTCGTATGCCGTCTAGTGACAATGCGTCTTACAATCAAGCAGGAGTTGTCGGAATGTAACGCGGAGTAGCGGGGTTGATCGATTTGCCCTCATGTTGTAGTGTCAAGTTTAGCTGAATCTCGTCACTTTTTCGTCGGGTATCACGACACCAGAAAACTCGATGCTTGTCGTTCGTGCTTGGTTCTCAGATTATGACACCTTTGTTCGATTCAGCAGAACGATGCGCTATTCAAGCTGAGGAAGTCGAATGTGATGGAAGAACCGGGTGACAGTAAGAACAGACCGTCGCCACCCCCCCCCGTTCTCAATAGTCGCAATACCGTCGCGATCCCACAGTACCTTTGTCTTCATCAACCTCAATCGCACAATATGTCGCGCCCACCGAGCTAGACAGCGGCCAGGGCCACGCTATTTTATGGAATGCTAGGGAAACGAAACAGGATTCGAGTTCATTGTCGCTAAAAGTGCAAAGTCCACCACGCCATTCGTCAGCTGTGTTGGTATCCAGTTCAAGACGTAAACTCAGGTGATACCATCAAGTACCAGTGCACGAGCGTCAAATCCACCATCCGTGCCATCGATAGCACGTCAAACGGTTCGCCTTTTTGTCTCGCTCGACATATTACTTTCGGCGGATCTGAGTCAACCGTACCAAAACCAGATCGTCTATGCTGAAAGAACGTCAGTGTAGACTTCAACTTCGCTTCGCCTCAGCTCGCATGTCTCCTCGAATCCGCCGATAGTCGAGCATCGCTTGCGTGATACGGGCCACGTTGCTGTACGATCGCTCCATCTTCCTCTTCTCTGTGGTTTTGGCGTGTCCGCGCTGTATAGAGGTATAAAAAGCAAGTTTCCCTCCCGCGGACATCGGAGCTCACTTGTCATTTCAACGCCTTGTCCACAATCAAGAACACCATCAACTTGCGGCGATTCGGTCAAGCATGAAGATATTTGCGTCGGCTCTGATTGTGCTCGGCACGGTTGTTCATCATCAACACCTGGCTCAAGTTGCCGGTCAAAATGCTGACAGGGATGGCGCCTCTAGCTTCAGTGACGGCTCACCAGTGGTGGTACCCCCTCTGCGCATGCAGCCAACAGCACCACTTCCAATGTAACGGACGGTAGCGACGCAACTTTATCGGCATCAGTAGACCTATCAACTCTGAATGTCGGTGGCGGCGGCGCTTTCACAACGTTTCGCGCGCTAGAGCCGCCCAGCTACCTCGTCGAGCGTACTAACGCAATGACGGGTCTATGCCCACCCAAGCATCTTGATCCATCGGTGGTCAAGAACCGCGCGATCCCAACCAACAACTGGTGGGGAAACATCATCGCGCACGACTCGAATACAGCCATTCAACCCATTTGGTCGAACCCGTACTCCCTGCAGATGGTCGTCGACAAGGCGCCCTTCGGCATGTCCACAAGCTATCCGTATCGCAGTCGCTTTAGTGGCGGCAACTCCGGCAACAACGGTGCCGTCAAGTTCTATGCGCACGGAATGGTTCGCGAGTTCTTGTTTTCGGCCGAAGAAATCGTGCAGCAAAAGCCTACCTTCCAAGTTGTCGACTGGGCGGACCAGGGCGTGACCGTCAAGTTCACGGCCAGCTCATCCGGTGGCAGTATGGTGTCGGACATTGTTTCCGGCATGGTCTACGCCTCGATGAAGTACTCGGGACTTACTCCGCGACTGGTGTCAACAGCAGCAATCTCCACTGTAAACGGTCGTGCCCTAGGGGGTCTTCAAGTGCGTGGCTCCAAGTTTGAGATCGTCTACAACTCCGGTCAAAAGTGGGTAGTCTTCGTACTGTCGAGCGACGGTCGCATGGAAAAAGACATCACTCTGACTGCCGATGGTACATCTGCACTCAAGAGCACGGGTGTTTTCGACGGCATGTTGCGCGTTGCTCTCGTTCTCGAAGACTCCTGGCTGAGCACGCTGGAACAACACAAGTTGTGCACCGTGCAAGCAGCAAATGTTGACCTCCGTGACGACAGCTCCTACGTGTTCAAGTGGAAGACGATGGGAGACTGTTCTAGTGGTCTATTGCATTTCGCAATGAAACACCATGCTGAGACCCTGGTCACGAGCAACGGCGTACGCCAGGTGGACGGCATGATAGCCTTCTCGACGACCCGAGGCGCGCATCAGGCTTTCACAACACCAGGTGGACCCGGCGATCCGGTGTGGGAGATCAAGGAGACTCAGCCCGTACCCGAAGACCTCTATCCGTCCCGCAAGATTGCATCGGACGTCGTTCGACAGCAGCGTATCATCGACCACTTACGCGAAGACATCAGCAGTGCGTGGTCGATTCCACTCGACGGCAGCTACTACTTCAACGGCAAAGCTGCTCAGAAGTATGCATCCCTGTGTCTGATTGCGAACGACGCAGCGGTCATGGGCGACGACAAGAGTCTACTTAACAAGTGTCTCGAGAAGCTACGCCGTGTGATGGCGCCGTTCGTGTCCAACACTTGGACCAACAAGCTCCAGTACGACCAGGTCTACGGCGGTATCGTAAGCTCACAAGGATTCAAGACCAAGGACCTGAACACGGACTTCGGAAACACCATGTACAACGACCACCACTTCCATTACGGCTACTGGGTGCACACGGCGGCCATCATCAACCGACTCGACCCGACGTGGAGCGATCTCAGCAAACTCAACGCCATGGTCAACCTACTCGTCCGCGACGTCGCCAACTTCGACCCAGACGACAGGTTCTTCACCCGGTTCCGCTCGTTCGACTGGTTCCGTGGCCACTCGTACTCTCACGGTGTTACTCCGTTTGCCGATGGCAAAGACCAAGAGAGCACGTCGGAGGACGTCAACTTCGCTTTTGGCATGTACATGTACGGCAAGGCCACAAACAACGCGACCATGGAAGCCGTCGGCAAGCTCATGACGCGCGTCAACTCGCACGCGATCAAGACGTACTTCCTCGTAGAGGACGCAAACCAGATCCACCCGGCCAACTTCCGCCCCAACAAGGTCACGGGTATCTTTTTCGATAACAAGGTGGACTACGCGACGTGGTTTAGCGCCGAAAAGTATTGCATCCACGGCATTCAGATGATTCCCGTGTCTGCTGTGACCGAGTTCGTGCGCACCAAACAGTTTGTACAAGAGGAGTGGGAGCAGGTGCTGGGAAACGAGGCGATCGTCACGCGCGAGGACACGAGCAACGCCTGGCTCTCGCTGTTGTACGCGAACTTTGCAATGGTGGACAAGCAGCGCGCGATGCGGGTCTTACAGAAAACCAAAATGGACGACGGTCTGTCCCGTTCCTGGGCACTTTACATGGCCGCTAGCTTCGCAGAGTGAGTCGTACCGCCCGCTGTCGCTATTCTCAGTATATCGACCACTTCCGTCATCGAGCACATGTAGTATCGAGTCCGTTCAGCTGGTCTTGTCGCCGGCTTTCCTCTTGATCCAATACACTCGTTTCTTTCCAGCTCGAGGACGTTGTCGGTCTACAGATCTATCACCGTACTACGCAATCTAGGGCCTGCCTGGCGTGTGGGAGTACCCGTGCTTAACTAGCTAGTGCATCGTTGCCGTCATCTCGTGCTTCATTAGTCGATGGCATCTTCTGCGCCACCTTACACGATAGATCGAAACTTCGACGCGGGCGGTACGGCGCGGGCTCCCCGGATCGCACAGTAAAAGCAGGCGTATGATCGTCAGTCACAGCAGGCGTATGATCGTCAGTCACAGCAGGCGTATCATCTTCAGTCACAGCAATCGGTTTTCATGCACGGTCTGCTGCGCTGAGAGACAGGACAGTCTCTTCTGTTGATGTGTGCACTGTCAATGCACGGTCAACAAAGCCAACTGTGATTTGCTACGCACAAGTGACAAGACAGCGATGATACGACAGGGTGTAAACGGTTCACGTGCAGTCTGATGATTCTAGAACTACCTTGAGTGTATGTTCTAGAATCCATCAAGATCAGGGAAAGCTACAAGGTAGAAGAAGATAACACGACGAGTAAGTTCATAGGAAAACTAATTCAATACACTTTCCAATTTTCCTTCGACATAACAGGTTATGAGCCCAAGAGCTTAAGGACCCCTGCCAGAAGCCAGTACGATGAAGAAACCCGATGACCTGCTTGGAACAGACAACTACTTCCATTGGGAATTCAATATGAAGATGACACTTGCGAGGAAGGGCCTGCTAGAGCACATCTTGGAAGTGAAGTCGGAGCAGGAGATGACGGAGGATTGGAAGGTCAAGGACATGAAGGCGTTTGCTATTATTGCTCAAGGGATCGAAGTAAAGCATCAGACGAAGATCCGACATGCTCGCACTGCGAAGGAAGCATGGGAAACACTACGCGACTACTACAACAAGACAAACCTTCAGAATCGAGTGGCACTGACACGTCGATTGCACGAATTTCGTATGGATGAGGGAGGCGACATGGTGAGCCACCTCGACCGTTTCGATGAACTTGTTTTGAGTATGGAGGCGGTGGGCGATACCATGGACGACGCACGCCAGATGACAGTTCTGCTGAGTAGCTTACCGGCAGAGTACGAGATGATTGTGTCCATCATTGAGAATTCCATGGGTGTGACGATGGTGGATGTGAAAGAAAAGCTGTTGAAGGAACACAAGAAGAAGCAGCAGCAAGAGGTCTCCGAAGGAGCTTTCCGCGTTGGTCGTGGAGGCCATAAACAGGATCGTGGTCGTGGAATGCGCAAACAACGTGGTGCAGAAGAGAGCTGGAAGAAGAAACAGCCGTTTCGTGGGAAGTGTCACCGCTGTAACAAGATCGGACACAAGCAGTTTGAGTGCCGATCTGCCACCAAGAATGATGGAAATGACATGGCATTCACGGCCACAAACGGATTAAAAAAAGGATGGTTGTTGGACAGCGGCGCCTCGTCACATATGACCCCAGCCGAAGAAGATTTCTTTGAGTACGAGAAATTGAGAGAAGCCATTCAAGTTCGCGTTGCCGATGGTGCGGTCATGAATGCAATTGGACGAGGAAGCATTCGATTTCGCTGTACGAATGGTACAGCAGTGACTGTGAATGAAGTATTGCACATTCCAACGCTGGACAGACGACTACTAGCGGTGCCCAAGATCGTCCAGCGTGGGTACAACGTTCGATTCGGTGAAAAATACTGCGGTATCTACAAGGATAATGTGTTGATGATTTCTGCGAAGCGCATGAGAAGCGTGTACACTCTTGATGTGGAGTATGAGCACGCGATGTTGGTAGAACAAGAAGACGCTGGTAACAAGTGGGAGCTGTGGCATGCACGAATGGGTCACATTAGCCACAACAAGTTTAAAAAGACAAAGGAGGCTACGGAAGGACTACCGAATGTAGTACCTGACACGAACAAGAATTTGTGTGGAGGGTGTCTACAAGGGAAACTGTGTGTCGCGAGTTTTCCACAAGAGTCGAAGACAAAGACAACGCAGCCACTGCAGCTTATTCACTCTGACGTCATGGGCCCTATGAAGAACCCAACTCCTGGTGGGTCACGATACGTATTGTCTCTCGTGGACGATTTTTCAAGATTAGTGACTGTATATTTTCTGAAGTCCAAGAGTGAAGTACTGTCGAAGTTCATTGAATTTCGGACCGAGATGGAGCAGCAGTGTGGATTTCGTATTAAGGCCATACGTACTGACAATGGCGGTGAATACAAAAACAAGAGGTTTGCTTCGTACTGCAAGAAACACGGCATCATCCATCAGAAGACAGTACCCTACAGTCCTCAACAAAACGGTGTTGCTGAACGGATGAACCGTACGATTGTTGAGACGGCCAGAAGCATGATGTATTACAAGCGGGTGGCAAAGAAGTGGTGGGCCGAAGCTGTGAATACGGCGGTGTATTTACTTAACAGAACCACGAACTGCAATCACGAGGAGAAGACTCCTTTTGAACTGTGCTTTAAGACGAAGCCCGAAATTTCTCACCTACGTGTATTTGGTTCACTTGGATACGCACATATCGATGACTCAAAGCGCACGAAATTCGACGCGAAAGGGTTTCGCTGCATGCTGTTAGGATATGCAAGACACACCAAGGGTTACAGGGTGCTTGATCTGGAGACTGGTACGATCAAGATCAGTCGTTCGATCGCGTTAGATGAACGTGAAGTTAGTAACATTTACGAAGACAATCCGGTTGTACCACACCCGAAGATGATAATAATACGACAATATGACGATGATGGAGATCAACCAAGTAACTTGCAACAAGATGGTGATGAAGATGTTGAAATGGAAGAGCACGAAATTGTCGAAGATGTGGAGATGGAAGTACCGAGTTCTGACAATGACATCAGTAACACACCTTCGAGTGAGACAAGCAATCATTATCTTGCAAGAAATATGAACAACGAACAACATCAACACACTTCCCAAGTAATTCAACAAGGACCTCGTCACCAAGAACTCGAATTACACAATCCGCACGACTCTGGAGCGATGGTGTTCCGTCCACAACTTAAGCGTCGTTCCGGTCGCGAGCATCAGTATCGTGTTCTTACCGACGATGCCAGTGGGAGAAGTGAATCCGGACCACGAGGAGGTGTTGATGAAATGCTACCAATTGAGCAACCTGTTCAGCTCTTGTTGGAAGACAATAACACTAGTACCACAACAGAAAACAGCATTGTGCCATACAATGAAAACCATGAAGCCAGTGGGAGTGAAGATGACGAACCTCCTTCCAAGCGATCGCGAATAAACAGCGATGTGGCATTGATAGCAGAAGTTGCCATGATAGCTCGTGATTTACCTGGCTCTTATGCGAAGGCAGTGAATGGACCTGACAGATACCAATGGATTAAAGCTATTGAGAATGAATTTGCGGCTCATGAGCGTAATAAGACGTGGACACCAATTGTACGCAAGCCTGGAATGAAACCAATTGGATCGAAGTGGGTATGGGCTAAAAAGAGTGATGGTCGATACAAAGCACTACTTGTGGCGCTCGGATTCCTGCAACAATATGGTATCAACTTTTTCGAGACGTACGCGGCTGTCGCCAGTATGAACTCCATCAGGATGCTATTGTCGATTTGCTGCGCAGCAGGATATGTGATCGACCAACTTGATGTTGATACGGCCTACCTGAATGCCGACCTACAAGAAGAAGTATACTTGTTACCACCCAAAGGGATAAAAATTGGCAGCGAGTTTGTACTTAAATTGAATCGCGCGCTTTACGGACTTAAGCAGGCTGCAAATGCCTGGAATAAGACGATTCACAATGCATTACTGGAGATGGGATTTGTCGCGTGCGGTGCTGATCGATGCATATACAAGATAAAGGATGGTGAAGGCTGGGCGTACGTGTGCTTATACGTTGATGATATGATTGTGGCTGCAAAAGAAGCAACCACGGTACGCAAGGTGAAAGAACAAATCTCTCAGCGGTTTCAAACCAAAGACCTTGGTCCAGTGAAGCACTTGCTTGGAATGGAAGTTATGTACGACCGAAAGAAGCGTGAGATGTTTATTTCGCAACAAAGATACATCGAGGAGACTGCAGACATGTTTGGACAGACTCAAGCCCGACCAACTGGTAACCCATGTGATCAGAGCATGAAACTGTCAAGCGCAAACAGTCCAAAGTCCGATGTCGAAAGACAAGCCATGAGTCGTACACCGTACCGCCAATTGCTGGGACGACTGCTGTTTATAGTGACCACGACCAGACCAGACGCAGCATTTCCTGTGAGCCAACTTGGACGATTTGCAGAAAACCCTGGCTCACAACACTGGAAGGCACTGATCAAAGTGCTAAGATACCTCCGCTCGACGAGTGGTTTTGGATTACACTACAGTGTTGACAAACTACAGCAACAACTAACAGCGTATAGTGACGCCGATTGGGGAAACAGCTTGGACGACCGTCGATCGGTATCTGGTGTTTTGCTGGTGCTTAATGGAGGCCCTGTTATATTTAAGTCTAAGTACCAACGCACCGTTGCATTGAGTACTTCTGAGGCTGAATACATGGCGCTAAGCATGTGCACTCAAGACATACTATGGGCAAGGATGTTAATGGCTGACCTCGGATTCGAGCAGAAGAATCCTACTGTCATCTACGAGGATAATCAAGGAGCCATTGCTCTCGCAACAAACCCAGGATACCATGCGCGGACTAAACACGTAGACATACGTCACCACTTTGTCCGAGAGAAAGTTCTGGCCGGTGATATAAAGGTGATATACAAGGAGACGGAACATCAACTTGCCGACATACTAACGAAGGCACTCG
Source organism: Hyaloperonospora brassicae (assembly GCA_947650285.1). NCBI lineage: Eukaryota > Oomycota > Peronosporomycetes > Peronosporales > Peronosporaceae > Hyaloperonospora > Hyaloperonospora brassicae. The sequence goes on along the minus strand of CANTFL010000397.1, from coordinate 118,135 downwards.
GCACCAAGCGATTCCAGTACCTACGTGCCGGAATGGACATCAAGGTACGTGATGGATCCGAGCATCAACAGTGAGTGGGAGTGTTGATGTGTGCACTGTCAATGCACGGTCAACAAAGCCAACTGTGATTTGCTACGCACAAGTGACAAGACAGCGATGATACGACAGGGTGTAAACGGTTCACGTGCAGTCTGATGATTCTAGAACTACCTTGAGTGTATGTTCTAGAATCCATCAAGATCAGGGAAAGCTACAAGGTAGAAGAAGATAACACGACGAGTAAGTTCATAGGAAAACTAATTCAATACACTTTCCAATTTTCCTTCGACATAACATCTTCAGCCTCTAGCAGCATTGGTTGATTCTGTTTGGCACGGATCAGGGTAGTTATACTCCAGCCTGTCGCGCGCTGGACTGTAGACGCACCTCTTTTATGTGCAGGGCGTAGCTCATTAATCATGCCAGATGTTGAGTTTTATACGCTGTGGCGACGTAGCCGCTCGCAACATTGGCCATTTATATGGATCGCACGTGTTGTCAAGTTTCGTTGCCTTCTCACTTGATCATCATCCACTCTCCCCGTTCAAAGCGCGTGATTACCATTCACATCAAGCATACATGGAACGTCCTGGAAGTCGATACAAAATCCACGCGATTTACGTCAGGTCTTCCGCCGCTGCGAAGAAGCTGAGTGAGGCAGAAGTTTGACAGAGTAGTGTACTGATCCAACATGTGCAGCTTGGCCTGCGCAATTATTTCAGTCTGCTCTCTTGTTCGTGTGCTTGCCTTTATTTCCTGACGCGATCCACATCACCCAAGTCGGTTTGCTCTCGTTATTGAATTCACGCGAATGGACCACTTGAGCAGCAGTTGAGTTGGAGGCAGCACTTTTTGCGAATGGACCACTTAAGCAACTGTTGAGTTGGAGGCAGCACTTTTTGCGAATGGATCACTTAAGCAACTGTTGAGTTGGAGGTAGCACTGTTAGCAAGCTGTCAACACCACAACAATGGTAACACCTTCAATTGGTTGACAATCAGTCCCCATTTACTTCCAATCGGAATAGCGCATTCGAATCCCCTCTGGGCGTACTTGGGCTTTTGCTTCAACGCATCAAGAAATCGATCACGTTCTTGGATTGAACGTTGTTGCTTTTTTGCACGCAGTGCTTAATTGCTGACACATGTAGGTACAAGAGAGCGCCAGCTCGAGGTCTACGGCTCCGTTATATGTCCTTTGTTTCCACGTTTACGAACGAGAAGCGCTGCGGAGAGCTCACGTTTTGCTAGGAAACGCTTACGTCACATTCACACATTCAAAGGGAACAAATCGTTCTACCGGGGTGTTCTATTTGACCATCTTCTACGGCACAAGACGCATTCCTCATCAAACAAGATAAGACATGCGCATTGTTGCGCAGACGGGGAAATCTAAAAAGACCAAGATTATATTCAACAACAAGAGAGAGGAAGAAGGAACTTGTGCCAACTCAATTAAAATGGATCTTAAGATTAAAATTAGAGGATGCCGAACCGAAGGTAATCACTGAATGTAACGTTGGACACGAAGATGGGGTAAGCAAAAAACTGTATTTCGTTATTGCTCTATATAATCTTACATTTGCCGTACATGTTATTCTCCGTCTTACAACACGGCAATGTAGCTTGATGTGCAATGTCGTAGAAAGAAAGTAAATTTAGGAGTGGCAATTATGTTTCACTTAGTTTCTGTACAGCTAGCATTGACCAACCATGCTGGGACCAACCAGTCTCGTTCATCGGAACCGAACTGTCCCAGACTTGGACCGGCCCGTACTCAATAGCCACCCACATAGCATTCTTGCAGTCGCCTGAACCCTGTTCGACTGAATATCAAAAAAACGCAACTTAAACAAATACCGCAAAAGTGAAGACGGGAAAGGAAATGTGTTCGTCAAAAACAACACAAAAAGGCCGGAGTATGCAAGACGGAAATAGGACGTGGTAGGACTGATAAGAAGCCAACTTCCATAAATGGAAGTGACGGATATTATTACAGGGTTGGAGAACATATAAGCGCAATTGTACGTACTTGGAAGAGAAGAAGAAGGCAAATTTTTACCATCTTTGATCAGATGACCCAGTAGTGGAGGAATTGCCCAAACACGAGCAGGTGAGTGCAAAACGTGAAGATATGGTTGACGGTGTTTATAAGCTCAAACTTCTCGAAAGGGACACGAGCAAACATCACTTGAAATAAATACGAAGGTTAAGAGTCCATCGTATTAATATACGATGGAATCGAATCACGACTTCTCTTCGTGACTTGATCGAGAATGTTGATATTGTTTATGCTACATTCACGACGTAGTCGGTCACAGAAATTGACCCATAACTAGTGTAACGAATGTGTAGAAGGGTTTACCGCTTGGAAAATACTTGCTTTTCAACGAGTATCTTATTGAAAAGACGAGCGATCAAGCAGTGCATAGAGCCAAAAAATTATCACCGCAAAGTTCCAGCGTGTTTTTAATCTCTCTCGTATTGATATTAAAAGCTGACGGGGATCACGGACAAAAGCTGTATGATTTTCGTGATCCTGGACGTTTGTACAAGCGTACGATGCTTGTGCGCATGGTATTCATCCATGGCACACCTTTCTCATAAAAAGAGCGGTCAGATGTTTGCGACCGCATCTTTCATGATTGAAAGGTATCATCGATAAAGTTGCATTCTTTATGTCAGAATGCATTAAGATTGAGTTGGCACAAGTTCCTTCTTCCTCTCTTTCGTTGTTGAATATAATCTTGGTCTTTTTAGATTTCCCCGTCTGCGCAACAATGCGCATGTCTTATCTTGTTTGATGAGGAATGCGTCTTGTGCCGTAGAAGATGGTCAAATAGAACACCCCGGTAGAACGATTTGTTCCCTTTGAATGTGTGAATGTGACGTAAGCGTTTCCTAGCAAAACGTGAGCTCTCCGCAGCGCTTCTCGTTCGTAAACGTGGAAACAAAGGACATATAACGGAGCCGTAGACCTCGAGCTGGCGCTCTCTTGTACCTACATGTGTCAGCAATTAAGCACTGCGTGCAAAAAAGCAACAACGTTCAATCCAAGAACGTGATCGATTTCTCGATGCGTTGAAGCAAAAGCCCAAGTACGCCCAGAGGGGATTCGAATGCGCTATTCCGATTGGAAGTAAATGGGGACTGATTGTCAACCAATTGAAGGTGTTACCATTGTTGTGGTGTTGACAGCTTGCTAACAGTGCTACCTCCAACTCAACAGTTGCTTAAGTGAGTCCATTCGCAAAAAGTGCTGCCTCCAACTCAACAGTTGCTTAAGTGGTCCATTCGCAAAAAGTGCTGCCTCCAACTCAACTGCTGCTCAAGTGGTCCATTCGCGTGAATTCAATAACGAGAGCAAACCGACTTGGGTGATGTGGATCGCGTCAGGAAATAAAGGCAAGCACACGAACAAGAGAGCAGACTGAAGGAATTGCGCAGGCCAAGCTGCACATGTTGGATCAGTACACTACTCTGTCAAACTTCTGCCTCACTCAGCTTCTTCGCAGCGGCGGAAGACCTGACGTAAATCGCGTGGATTTTGTATCGACTTCCAGGACGTTCCATGTATGCTTGATGTGAATGGTAATCACGCGCTTTGAACGGGGAGAGTGGATGATGATCAAGTGAGAAGGCAACGAAACTTGACAACACGTGCGATCCATATAAATGGCCAATGTTGCGAGCGGCTACGTCGCCACAGCGTATAAAACTCAACATCTGGCATGATTAATGAGCTACGCCCTGCACATAAAAGAGGTGCGTCTACAGTCCAGCGCGCGACAGGCTGGAGTATAACTACCCTGATCCGTGCCAAACAGAATCAACCAATGCTGCTAGAGGCTGAAGAGACTGTCCTGTCTCTCAGCGCAGCAGACCGTGCATGAAAACCGATTGCTGTGACTGAAGATGATACGCCTGCTGTGACTGACGATCATACGCCAGCTGTGACTGACGATCATACGCCTGCTTTTACTGTGCGATCCGGGGAGCCCGCGCCGTACCGCCCGCGTCGAAGTTTCGATCTATCGTGTAAGGTGGCGCAGAAGATGCCATCGACTAATGAAGCACGAGATGACGGCAACGATGCACTAGCTAGTTAAGCACGGGTGCTCCCACACGCCAGGCAGGCCTTAGATTGCGTAGTACGGTGATAGATCTGTAGACCGACAACGTCCTCGAGCTGGAAAGAAACGAGTGTATTGGATCAAGAGGAAAGCCGGCGACAAGACCAGCTGAACGGACTCGATACTACATGTGCTCGATGACGGAAGTGGTCGATATACTGAGAATAGCGACAGCGGGCGGTACGACTCACTCAGCAAAGCTAGCGGCCATGTAAAGTGCCCAGGAACGGGACAGACCGTCGTCCATTTTGGTTTTCTGTAAGACCCGCATCGCGCGCTGCTTGTCCACCATTGCAAAGTTCGCGTACAACAGCGAGAGCCAGGCGTTGCTCGTGTCCTCGCGCGTGACGATCGCCTCGTTTCCCAGCACCTGCTCCCACTCCTCTTGTACAAACTGTTTGGTGCGCACGAACTCGGTCACAGCGGACACGGGAATCATCTGAATGCCGTGGATGCAATACTTTTCGGCGCTAAACCACGTCGCGTAGTCCACCTTGTTGTCGAAAAAGATACCCGTGACCTTGTTGGGGCGGAAGTTGGCCGGGTGGATCTGGTTTGCGTCCTCTACGAGGAAGTACGTCTTGATCGCGTGCGAGTTGACGCGCGTCATGAGCTTGCCGACGGCTTCCATGGTCGCGTTGTTTGTGGCCTTGCCGTACATGTACATGCCAAAAGCGAAGTTGACGTCCTCCGACGTGCTCTCTTGGTCTTTGCCATCGGCAAACGGAGTAACACCGTGAGAGTACGAGTGGCCACGGAACCAGTCGAACGAGCGGAACCGGGTGAAGAACCTGTCGTCTGGGTCGAAGTTGGCGACGTCGCGGACGAGTAGGTTGACCATGGCGTTGAGTTTGCTGAGATCGCTCCACGTTGGGTCGAGCAGGTTGATGATGGCCGCCGTGTGCACCCAGTAGCCGTAATGGAAGTGGTGGTCGTTGTACATGGTGTTTCCGAAGTCCGTGTTCAGGTCCTTGGTCTTGAATCCTTGTGAGCTTACGATACCGCCGTAGACCTGGTCGTACTGGAGCTTGTTGGTCCAAGTGTTGGACACGAACGGCGCCATCACACGGCGTAGCTTCTCGAGACACTTGTTAAGTAGACTCTTGTCGTCGCCTATGACCGCTGCGTCGTTCGCAATCAGACACAGGGATGCATACTTCTGAGCAGCTTTGCCGTTGAAGTAGTAGCTGCCGTCGAGTGGAATCGACCACGCACTGCTGATGTCTTCGCGTAAGTGGTCGATGATACGCTGCTGTCGAACGACGTCCGATGCAATCTTGCGGGACGGATAGAGGTCTTCGGGTACGGGCTGAGTCTCCTTGATCTCCCACACCGGATCGCCGGGTCCACCTGGTGTTGTGAAAGCCTGATGCGCGCCTCGGGTCGTCGAGAAGGCTATCATGCCGTCCACCTGGCGTACGCCGTTGCTCGTGACCAGGGTCTCAGCATGGTGTTTCATTGCGAAATGCAATAGACCACTAGAACAGTCTCCCATCGTCTTCCACTTGAACACGTAGGAGCTGTCGTCACGGAGGTCAACATTTGCTGCTTGCACGGTGCACAACTTGTGTTGTTCCAGCGTGCTCAGCCAGGAGTCTTCGAGAACGAGAGCAACGCGCAACATGCCGTCGAAAACACCCGTGCTCTTGAGTGCAGATGTACCATCGGCAGTCAGAGTGATGTCTTTTTCCATGCGACCGTCGCTCGACAGTACGAAGACTACCCACTTTTGACCGGAGTTGTAGACGATCTCAAACTTGGAGCCACGCACTTGAAGACCCCCTAGGGCACGACCGTTTACAGTGGAGATTGCTGCTGTTGACACCAGTCGCGGAGTAAGTCCCGAGTACTTCATCGAGGCGTAGACCATGCCGGAAACAATGTCCGACACCATACTGCCACCGGATGAGCTGGCCGTGAACTTGACGGTCACGCCCTGGTCCGCCCAGTCGACAACTTGGAAGGTAGGCTTTTGCTGCACGATTTCTTCGGCCGAAAACAAGAACTCGCGAACCATTCCGTGCGCATAGAACTTGACGGCACCGTTGTTGCCGGAGTTGCCGCCACTAAAGCGACTGCGATACGGATAGCTTGTGGACATGCCGAAGGGCGCCTTGTCGACGACCATCTGCAGGGAGTACGGGTTCGACCAAATGGGTTGAATGGCTGTATTCGAGTCGTGCGCGATGATGTTTCCCCACCAGTTGTTGGTTGGGATCGCGCGGTTCTTGACCACCGATGGATCAAGATGCTTGGGTGGGCATAGACCCGTCATTGCGTTAGTACGCTCGACGAGGTAGCTGGGCGGCTCTAGCGCGCGAAACGTTGTGAAAGCGCCGCCGCCACCGACATTCAGAGTTGATAGGTCTACTGATGCCGATAAAGTTGCGTCGCTACCGTCCGTTACATTGGAAGTGGTGCTGTTGGCTGCATGCGCAGAGGGGGGTACCACCACTGGTGAGCCGTCACTGAAGCTAGAGGCGCCATCCCTGTCAGCATTTTGACCGGCAACTTGAGCCAGGTGTTGATGATGAACAACCGTGCCGAGCACAATCAGAGCCGACGCAAATATCTTCATGCTTGACCGAATCGCCGCAAGTTGATGGTGTTCTTGATTGTGGACAAGGCGTTGAAATGACAAGTGAGCTCCGATGTCCGCGGGAGGGAAACTTGCTTTTTATACCTCTATACAGCGCGGACACGCCAAAACCACAGAGAAGAGGAAGATGGAGCGATCGTACAGCAACGTGGCCCGTATCACGCAAGCGATGCTCGACTATCGGCGGATTCGAGGAGACATGCGAGCTGAGGCGAAGCGAAGTTGAAGTCTACACTGACGTTCTTTCAGCATAGACGATCTGGTTTTGGTACGGTTGACTCAGATCCGCCGAAAGTAATATGTCGAGCGAGACAAAAAGGCGAACCGTTTGACGTGCTATCGATGGCACGGATGGTGGATTTGACGCTCGTGCACTGGTACTTGATGGTATCACCTGAGTTTACGTCTTGAACTGGATACCAACACAGCTGACGAATGGCGTGGTGGACTTTGCACTTTTAGCGACAATGAACTCGAATCCTGTTTCGTTTCCCTAGCATTCCATAAAATAGCGTGGCCCTGGCCGCTGTCTAGCTCGGTGGGCGCGACATATTGTGCGATTGAGGTTGATGAAGACAAAGGTACTGTGGGATCGCGACGGTATTGCGACTATTGAGAACGGGGGGGGGGTGGCGACGGTCTGTTCTTACTGTCACCCGGTTCTTCCATCACATTCGACTTCCTCAGCTTGAATAGCGCATCGTTCTGCTGAATCGAACAAAGGTGTCATAATCTGAGAACCAAGCACGAACGACAAGCATCGAGTTTTCTGGTGTCGTGATACCCGACGAAAAAGTGACGAGATTCAGCTAAACTTGACACTACAACATGAGGGCAAATCGATCAACCCCGCTACTCCGCGTTACATTCCGACAACTCCTGCTTGATTGTAAGACGCATTGTCACTAGACGGCATACGACCTTGCGAGAAATCGAACAGACTCTTGCACTGGAGGGCTGCAATCCGATAGCTCCCCACCAATACGACAATATCACTCCACAGCAACGCGTAAAATGTATCATTTCGAACTCAGCGCTGCCGCTGCTGCTGTCCTTAGCCTCGATGATCTGGAACGGCCAATACAGCTGTCTCGAATCGATGCTGCGTACACGCATATTGTCGTGGAATCTCCTTCGACATCCAAGCACAGTAACGACGTAAGGATTGAGAAAATTTATCTAATTTCTTGGCTATTTCGTCCGGAAATAAATCTGCGAGTTTTCGCTTTCGACGTTTGAAATGCCGACTGATGTGGTACGACGTGTCACGTCAGATTTCTGAAACGCAAATCCCCCTTCGGTAGATCTAATCATAAGATGTGTCATGGGTGAACCAACGTAGCCGTGATGTGAAGCTAAGGTTGCTTACTTCTGCAGGGCCTCCCCCAACTGTAATCTTACAGTTTTAGCAGCACTCACGCTTGTTGGGCATAGCGAGTATTCTTCTTGACAACTTTTGGCTGTGACACTAGAGTATAGAAACTTCTTTTAAAACCGATGACTGCTGGTACGCAAGTGCGTTAACCTTTATACGGGATGGGATCCCGTAACGACAAAACACAAAACTTGGAATCTGTTCTGGTGCATAGCGTGTGGGAATCATGGTCGTGCAGCATCTTGTTCATCAAACGATTGGTACTTAGCGTTCAGTGGATTGTAGAAGAGGTGCTGCTGCGTCGACTTATAGTTGTAACGTGTAAAGCGAAGTGAGTAGATCAAACGTTACAGAAAGTGCTTCTACTCGTTCGCACTAACGCCGCTTTCCCATGTTCTTGGCACCCCAAGGTTTTCGAGTGATACTGGAACTGCTTCCGCGTGGCAGATGAAAACTGCTCAATATCGAGCCAACGTGCACGAGCGATGCTGGTTTAGTACTTTTTTACACAATTTCTGTCCCATGTCCGATAGTTCCAGGCATTTGCAGGATGTTTTAATGGCCAGATGCTAATTAGGAGGTTTGAACGAGTAGCTTTCAAATAAATACAGATCCGTACCAGAGGTTAGTTTGCTGTTGGACCGGTTAATCATCTTTGATAACTAATGTATGGCGTCTTAGCTCATGCAATGAGATATAAACCGCTCTTTCTTTTCTTTATCCGACGTGGCAAGTTTCACAAAGTGCGTGTCGTCGCATAATAATTTAGGTTCGTTCGATTTGGTAGTCGATCGTGAGTTCCGGTTATATCGAGGAGCATGTAATCGTTGTGATACATGAGGATGGATGGCCTCTTGTTACAGAAATGTATCATAAAAGAACAGCATTGCTTCATGGTGGGGATCTAGGTGCATGGTCTTTGGGTTTGCACTCATACCTAAATGCATCGTAATTACGTATATAATGTAGTCAACAACCAGTCTTTGCATCATGTAAAGGTTTTTGATCAAGGGTCCCAAAAAGCATGTCTGGAGAACTCAAATCGCAAGTAGTGGAAGGTTTTTCGAACAAAAGTGGATACTCGAGGCTCATCTTTATCTTGACGATGATATGCATTCGACGTACCCGATGGATTAATATCATGTATGACCATATCTCATTACAATCGCAAACCAACCTGACAAGTAAATTACCACTATCGCCTAGCATCTGGATGCTCCAGATTATGATCATAACCTCTTTGGAGTGGATTCCAACCATTCGGCTGATCATCACCCATCTGGGCTAATCTTTTTCATATGTGAATTGTGTTTCACGATGAGTGTCGTGAAATTTATGTCTCGGTGGAAGTAAGCGATCCTGAATGGTAGTACACGATGCTTCAATGACCATCAACAAAGCACATACTTGCTCGTTCGCCAAGATCGAAATGAGTCTGATCCCGGGGGATCTTGTTTTGCACATTGTAAATATCGCTATAGCGATACTATTTATGTAAATTCCGTTCATGTTAAAGTCTCGTAAAACCATTTAAGTCGACCATTTGTGTTTCGAACAAGAGGCCTCTTTGTGGGACATATACCTTGTTTGGGAAAGGAAGCCAGAAAAATGATTCTGTGAAGATACGAATTAATTTGATCTTGCATTGAATATTGCTATAACTAGATAAAAAAAGCAATCTGATCAGCGTGTATAATATAGGTCCGAACCGTCGGGTTCCGGTGCTTGAATAGCAATCCACCCTTGCGAATTTGGTTCATTCGCGATGTCGCTAGACGTAAGAAGGCAGTACAGAGCTCTGTGGCAAGAGGATTCTGTCATTTATCTTGTGTTATACCTCTACCTAATTTTCTCGTGTGATCCTTCCTGTCCACTCGATTAGCAAATGTTGCTTATCGTGTCGGACAATTTTTTCACCTTACGAACACAAAGTCATCGGCCGCATTCACATTCGCAGTCCGGCGCGCTTCCTACGCGCTCGTACTTACAGGGACACTTCTTTCTAACAAATTTTACCATCTACTGGTGTACACCTTGATAGACCACCTGGGCTTACGGTCCTCCACACACTCGCACATCATTGATAATTTTTACAAGTACAAGCTCTCCGAATGGTTGTTATACACAGAGAGCGAATTGTGGCGATCTACCTTGAAATTAACCGTGAAGCATGATCTGCATAATTATGGCGTATCTTGGCGATATGGGTGAAATATATAGGGGTAGCTCCTTCTGCGGTATTTTGCTGTAAAGACGGGTAGGAATGTATTCGCCAAAAACCTGCGTCCCTATCCACCCGTTACCTTTCACACCTTGTCATCGAAAATCGATCCAAATATTCATCGGCTGTGCATACACCTTGTTCCTAGAGGGTGCCTGGGTAACTAATAGATGCCATTAACCACTACAAACATGTGGCTAAATAAATAAGCTTTGCATTATCGTGATGGTTTGTGTCCGTGACATGTAAACTGAATGACTATTTATGAAGCATTTTATCATAATATGTTTGAAAGGATACTTGAAAGCTATCTTCTTATGCCTAAAATTGGAACCTTTGTCTGCACTTCTTACCTGACATTTTTCCCAAGAAACTATGGAGATAGAGGATCCTTCAGTTTCCTCTATCTTCGTTAAGTTGAGGTCGAATCTGTAAGACTTAAAGAAAGGGTCTATTTCGACTACTCGAATGTGAATTCATGAATTTTGTCGCAGGTGATGTCATTGGTGTAAAAGTGACACCAGAGGCTATGTAAATGAGTCGTTATCGTGATTTGAAATGCAAAGGCGATCTTCCGTGTTACCAAGACTTGACGACCTATAGGGGAGGTTTTCGTGTTCATGTTCGATTTTGTAGTCAACTTGTGTGCCCGTCTATTGGGATGACTTCAGCTCTTCATAGCAAATTTAGAAGATGTGTTTGAAATTGAAGATTGGCTAAGGCGATCACTGCGCGGAAATCTTCACGCTTCTATCTAATATATCGATCGAGTTTGAGATCAGTCAATATGCTTCTGCCGATGCTTGATTCTTTTTGACGTGCCCTGGATACAGTCGAAACGAAACCAGACCATTTAACCCATCTCGCGATCTTGAATCCTAGGGAACGGTTCTACCATCCGGATTGTCTGGTTAGACCGGTCTTCGTGTCCGATCAGATGAACTGGTGGACGATTTCCCACAAACGTCATTCAATTCTTTCCTGATTATCTTGTTTAAAACCTTCAGATCGGCCTGGCAACCTCACTCGACGGCAAGACTGGTGTCTTGTAGATTTACTTGTCTAGCACTTGTATATGCGCCCAATTGTAGCCGACGTTGCACGTGACAGATCTCGGTAACCCTGACCAAATCATCTAGCGGTTAGGGCCTTCTTGCACTCAAATCGAGTACCCGTAGCCGTCGGGAGACCAAAGAAAATTTTGTCGGTCAGAAAAACTCGTATTGTTGCTAGAAGTGCTCGGATTGGACTGATAATTTACCAACCAAATTACTATGGTGTTATAACTATGTCGCTCCTATCTTTCGGGATACTCTATAAATTATATATAATCGAACGGTTTGAGTTTCCTAAGACATACATCCCATAAAACCGTATTCCTTGGCCAAGTTTTGAAAGGTCGGATCTCGAACTGCAATACCGACGCTAGTACCCAAACAGTACCCAATTATTAGGTATGTAGCTAAGTAAACAAACTATATTTCAATATTGTGCAGAATATCATATGTATCCAAATCAACTGTAGAGAGTCGATTGAGACGATATCCACAGGCTCGTTTGATCAAAAATTGAGGAGACACCTTTCAGGATAACGATCATGTGCATCAAATGTCACCAGGCCGTTCGATCATATGCGTATCCATCTCCGATAAAGAATCTGACCGATTTCTTACTCTCATACTGCAATTTTGGAGATTAATCGATTCTAAATATTGAGCCATATTCATTATTACGACACGATATTACACATCCATCATTCAAAATATGCATCCAGACACAAAAGAAGGCGGGTCAACTTCCACCGGATTTCTTGTGGCTTATATACGTCTTCATTTTTCCGGCTCCGTCTCCGCGGTACGTTGTCAATGTTACCCCCCTCCTCCGGATTGATGCATCAATAGTTGGTCCTTCTTGAACGTCAGTGCTCATCCCATCACTAATATGTCCACCGGTGCGAAATCATGCCACTACCGTGCCTCAAACTTATAGCCATTGTTATCTGCTAGTTAGATGGAGATATTGTAATGGGGCGTCACCGTTACACGTCCTGTTCTTATTTCTATAGCAGACACTCTCAGAATGAGTCGTAGCTAAGTGACAAAGTACACAAGTAGTTATACGTTGCGACTGCTTTCTCGGTCACAACGCGTCATATACCTATTACGCTGATAAGCGGGCTCAAGACCCAATATCAGCCGATAAGATTTGACTTTTGTGTGAGTGGCTCCCAGGCGTTTGGAAACCACTTGTACTTGGGCTATAACGATAATATACAAAGCAGAGTTTGATTTTACGTTAAAATACGCGTTAGTAAACTCATATTCTTCCGCTACCCCCAAGACCTCATATGTGGGCTTAAGATAACGGAATCTAAACCCACTACCCATATACCAAATCAATACAAACCAAATCGACTTCTATTGATCTTCGATCTCCAATTTTTGGTCGAGGTCGTTGACCGTCTATGTTAACCTGTGCATCGAAGTGTTTGTACTATCTAGCCCGGATTATCGGCGCGGATCTACAGATCTTACGCTTCGTCAGAGGTCGTCGTATTGAGCCTGAAATATCTGGGTCATCAGTTACTTTCCGACCTCACTTTCTTCAAAACGATTAGTAATCCATTTGTTTCACCTATCACATCTCATGGCCTCAGACAATCACTGATGGTATCGATCTCCAACTTACAACTATTCATTTTCCAATTTACACATCATCACAGCTATGCGAGTCGTTTACGGGATCATGGATACCGGTACGTATGCAACCTCGAAGCAGCAAATTGACCAGTAGAAATCAGACGTGCTTTGTGGCGCCTGATAATAGTATTGGTGACAAAATAACGACACCGTGAAGAAACGTTTTATGGTACCCTGATCCAATCATCTCATAACAACGTATATAGCTGATGCCACGCATCAATACTTCGTACAGAGATCTGAAATAGTGAGGCAAAGAGAAGCCATAGCAGCCTTTTTTTCTCGGAGTTCGTTGCAATTCCAATTTGAGGTATTGAGCGATGACTACCCTTGACTTTTTAATCTCGTGATTGTTCTGTTGAAGGTGCGTAGGACGGCTATCTGAGCAACTCGTTTTTCAATCCAGCTGAACAGATGTAGCATCGCTATCCAGTGAGTCTGTCTGCGCTGTACAAGCACGATTTGTGCTGTGAGGTTGGTAGCCAATGCTCTTGAGCGACTAAATGCAGTGTCTTTTTCAGGTCGAAGAATGACCCACGCGACGATTCACATTCTACTTCGAGCTAAATCTAAAAATAGGTTCATCGTATCGTCGCCGATTGCCGGTTGGGTAACTCGATTCCAGCGCACCTTAAGAAAGCCTACTGTGTTGAAAGTTTATTATTATACATATTTTGATTCTACAAGGTTCGCACGTCATCGTGGAACGTTAAGTAAGATACTGTATTGGATAGGAGCAGTTAAGAACCATATGGCTCTCATACTTAATGAAGTGATCAACGTCAAGGATCTAGCCTCCGAGTAGTATTGATAGACGTTTTCTAAAGCGTCCGGTCACATCAGTTCACTAAATCAAAGATCAGCAGATATAATTAAGTACATGAAGTGGCTAAACCATCACTTAGTAGTTCTAGCAGATACCAATGTTGTTGTAGCGGTGTGCATTTAAGTCTAATTACACGTAACAGGATTGACCCTCCACGTCGATTGATGGGTCGTTGACGAGAAAATATCGAAGGTGATATCGTGTTGAAAGAAGGTAAGTATATAAAAATTTGTATATGCCAGTTCGTGAAGCAAGAACCCCAATTTATTTGTTCCGCAAATTTACTTTATAACAACAATTACCAGAAGTGTTGCTATGCTAACAGCAAATTGGGGGAATTGGCAAAATGAATAGTGGAGTTGCACCTTGTTCACTGTGATTTGAATTGACGAGTAGCATGCGCGATTATTAAGTTTTTATTCACTCTACATCTTTCGCCTCAATACAATTCAACCGAGAAATCACGTAGCTTTCAGTCTGAGTTCTATTGTCTTGCGGAAGTCCAGTTGGATGGAAGGCAAATACGGAAGTGGTATATTGATTGAGGTCCTTGGTTCTCATGCTTAAACATGTTGCATATAAGCCTGATCCCTACAATATGTTTCAATCGGACACAAAACATTGTCGTATCCACGTTCTCATCACGAACGAATAATCTTCTGGTAGTCAGGTTATTATGTGACAGCTGCACCGCAGACACGGTCGTATTTTGTTCCCACGAAATAAAGTCACACTTAATTACCAATAATCGATGAGAATTGATCCATACTATCTTACAAACGGTGTACCTTTTCAACAAGCCCGCCTCGACCACCAACTAAATACTTAGTGCGTCTTACATTGCATTTTATGCATTGGGCTACTTGGATGGAGTCAGCTTCCCTGTACACCGCCTTTGTGTTGTATTTAGGGTGCACATCGCCCACATATCACATCTGAATTCTATGATTCAATTCTGTCGAGCAAGCCCCTGTACACTCATTTGATGCTATGCGATCTATTCGTTGCGTGCAAGAATGTACGCAAACGATTTTGGTACGACTAAAAATTTATGTTAGCTAGCGCTTTCGATATTCGGCAAGAGGTGGTCCAACCTGTACCTAATTTCACCAATCATGCGCTCTAATATCGCATTCCGAAGAGGTAGAAGAGCTGTCACCTCATGAGAAATCACTTGCATGATCTCTTTGCAGTATAAGCGAGTGATTTTGTCCTATGGTTGAAGTTTATGTGACAAGTTGGTGTTGCTTTTAAGATTGACCGATGTTGGTTGGAAATATGCGCGTTAGGACAATGCTGATTCAACTGACGGACGACAATGATATCACGGATAATTAGGACACCAATGTTGCAGTTGTGTACGCTTCTAGATACGGAGTTCTGGACGCTAGTATATATACATGTTTGCAGTACTACAACAGTAGGTGAGACCGACAGAGAAACTTAAACAATAATTCACGCTCCATTTTGTGCTGGAGAAGACAAGCGGAAAACCATGTGCTTTACGGATATTCGCATCCGTTGGGCGGTGCGTTGCAGCTCGAGTGAGCTTCTGATTAGCTTCCACGGAGCACGGACACATACTTACCGCGTGCAGTATTTGTGAAATTACAGCTAACGCCTGTGACGAGGTGCGTACCTCAACATTAAATGAGAAGACCTTATTATCATTTTAGGATGGCGGGTGTGCCCTTAGCAAAAGTGGGGTGTGGCCTCGTCGTGGCCTTTCTAATCTAGCAACAGATTGCTGTGTGTATTGCCACTTTCTCAGCCGCAAAGGGTATCTCTACGCAGCGCTAGCACATTGCTGAAGGGTGCTATATCTCTACTGACGTAGGTTGAAACACAGACTTGCACATGCTAATACATTAGCTTGATACGTACACATCGCATCGATCAGCAAACATGTGGTATACGTCATTATCGTCACGCATGTTGTTATACTACTCAGAGCGCTTCACCCGATCTCTTTCTAACTATGTATACTACCGCAATTTTCGTAAAGGAGTTAATGATGCTCACAGCAAAGGCCTTTCAGGTCGTCAGCATTCACAGAATGGATGAACGATAATCTTTGGCGATCCATTGCACATCGAATATTAGAACTAAAATATCATCGACAGTACATCTTTGACGATTCGCTGCACTCGTCGAGTACTGGAATAAAGAACGCTTTCAGATAAATAACACCACAATCGTGCAAGTCGAGGATTTAGCTTACGTTCAGCTTGTCTGTCTCACGTTTGCAGCTTGGCAGGTGGGTTGGAGCAGGGGGTTGATAAGCATTATTACACCAATGGCGTTATCACATGATCTCATATACCAATAACAACTATTTCATATTATATAAGTCTGTCTGTCCATCGATACAAATTGGACCGTTTTACGCGCAGTGCTTTTCAGACGATTGCCAGTTTAAACAATGTGCTTCTGCTCCGTTCACCGCAAGCATTATGAACATCGTTTGTATACCCACAAGTACTACATGTACCTCATACACAAACGACTTTCTCAATGACCTCAAGTATCTGCGGATGCTCTGAAGGCGCAGCGGCTTGTATATTTCACGTGTTTTTATGGCAACAATTGCTATGGAGCTGCTCACATTGATACTTCATATGTTCTAAATGGTCATTACGTATCACGAATGTGTCTGTTTCCAGGTAAAAGCGGGTACGAAGCTGCCTACATATAACGGTAATTACAACGATTTATCTCCATCATAGTTTTAAATTTGTTAAACTGAAATAAAAAAATTAAATTGCAAACAACTTAATGCCGATGTACACTTGTTCGTGCCAGCTGTTAATTGAACACTTAAATTCTAATGTATGATTGACAGTTCGACTCCCATAACCGTAATAAATGTATCCATCCCGTCGTGGTTCGGTGTGTACTTCTAGCTCTTTCAAAATTAATATCAATTTTAAGCCCCTTCCGTACCGATTGCAGACTAATAGTACGCGTCCGGTCTAAGGGACTTTCTATCCACCGTCATGATGACCAAATGTATCTCAAATTAGTGCTTAAGTGAACATCCCAATATATCCGAATATACTAGCGTGACAGACCCTACGGAGATGAATTATTAATAGTGTCATTTGTTCTTATATCAAGCTGGTAAGGGTTTAAAACGCTGAATCCGCATCCCCGTATTTTGATGACCTAGTCCGTGCGCGCTATACCAAGTTCGTAAAGCGTTTCTAATATTTGATGCATTCAGATATAATTCAGTCCGCTCATTTATCGTAACAAAACCATGTTATCATAAATTGTCATCGATGTAACTGTTTCATACATCATGGACATATAGATGGAATGAACGCTGGGGGTCATTTTACCACAACTTCGATCCCAGTTGTCTTTCTGTACAGTACGAGTACCTATACTTTTATAGAAAGAGTAAGCGCCACATCCCCACTAGATGTACAGGGAGAATATTTTTCATCCCGAGAGTATGGTACTCTTTACGCACGTTCATATCGTTTATCCCCTGACACCAGCATCACTCGGACTTCACAATCCTTATAGTAACTGTGACTCTAAACCTTTTCTTCCTGATCTTGGATGGTTATCGATTTGGGATAAATTCTCTATGAGACCTTCAATCGTCCAGGTCTCTAGTTATCCATTTCAAATGTCCTTTTCACAAGATATCTGGAGATGTGTGCATGTTTATAGGAAGCGCCACCAGTTAGAAGTACATGCTCGTGTATTTGTTGTCACATTTAAAATGTGACGGGCTATCCGAGGCGATTGTAGTCCGTATATAACACAGTTGATTTTGAACGCTCTCCCCTAGATCTTTATGAAGGTCCCATGCAGCTTGTTACCGATTGTCGTCCCGATTAAGATAGTCGAACGCGAGTGCACACGTTTGACTTGGAATCGAATTTTGCCATTTTCGAAGGCATTTGATACAAATCAGCATGAGGAGAGAGGTCTTTTGGACTTCCATAAATAATACGAACAAGGGTGTGAGTTGTAAACTTTCGTGTCTCGGAAAAGCTAACAAGATAATTCACCAAAAGCAGTCCAAGTGCTGCAGACAAATGAATGATATTGGTGTGTAATAAAAGTCACCCTGTGCACGAGCTCTTTATCATACAATACATTCTTGGGGACGATGTCTTTTTAGTGAAAAGGTCATGAGTATACAGAAAGTATTAGCGAAAGAATCGAAACCTTCCAGCTGTACCCGTGTGACTTAGGTTATGGGAGACGCAAGAAGCTAGGAAGAAAATGCTGAGAACTTGTATCACGTCCTCGATCAACGTTCAAACCCTTCGACTTCGCCGCTGTCGATAAGTGTCGAACCTGATTGACACTCAGGCTTCAATTGCCAAGCAAGCTGATGTCTGGCACCGTAGTTACTCGAAAACAGCGCGTACTAAGATGAAACTATCAATTTTTTGATAGATTGCGTGAAAGAACGTCAAAAGCAATGGAAAAGTTCAATGAATGCAGAAATGGCATCTTCTAACGATGCACCTACGCTTCAAAAACGCACAGAATAAGCTAAACTTCACTGACAATATTGTACGCAGTTGCCTCGGAATCTGGCGTACACATACGTGCCGAGATACGTTATCGACATACGGACACGTTAGTCGAATATAACGCGAGAGATATTATAATAGTCTAGCATATTACTAAGTGTTGTTAACCCTGTATCAACCTTATCTTATACGAACATGAACTACATCTATCTGTTCGACACAAATTGCGCTCATTGGACGCTTCATGACTTGATATAATGGTCGATTTCAACCAAATAGTCAATGCTACACTAAATGGTACGTTTTACCGAAATATTTAGGAATACTGCCTGCAGGGGGGTATGTTAGCGGTTCCATTTGTAAATGACAATGTCATGGATCGGGGTAACGCTGTATAATATGCCACGCTTGCACGGATGATATATAAGCTACCCGTAACTGTGATAATGTACGTGGTTGTTCCTGAATATAACCGACACATAATTGTAAAGAGGAAGCGTAGTCAACTGAAATAGTCAGGATCAGTTGAATAAAAAACCGAAAATTGTCCATCGAATACGTGTTTGTAACGGGGCACACCCTTGCGTAACTTAACGCAAGGGTTTTGGGTGCCCCGACGGACGTACACGTGGCAAGCGAGGAAGCGTAGGTAGGGTAAAAGTAGAACTGTTATATTAATATAATTAAGTCTTTAAACTACTGTCTCTCTGTTTGACTTAGTTTAACTATACTAACATAACTGGATGTATGGTGACGTCTCGTCACCACTCATTGCGCGCGTCTTGCGGCGATTGGTGGGTTGATATCATCACGATATCAACCAAGAAACAGACCCTTTGGTCGACCCTTCAATACCACCACTTTGGTGATATTGTTTAAAGAATATCTATCTTTATATTCTTTATTGTCACTTTCCTTAAAGTGACAATTTCATGTAACGGGCTGCCCCGTTACATCACCCCCCCCTTAACTGATAGTCACCGTGTGACTATCGATAATATGGAGGCCACCCGTTGGCCACCATTGGGACAGGGAGCACTTGTTGGGTCCGTTCCATTCACTTTCCGCTTGACCTCGCATAGTTAACATGTCTATGCGAGGTGACTCAAGACCCACACAGCCCGGTGCTGTGCCAGCCTCTGCGGCAGACGCTTCGTCGTCTGCCGCCCCTTCTTCGCCTGCAGCAACAGGTGCTGCAGGTGCACGCGGTATCACACCGCGCGCGCACGATGACTCAAATGTAGAGGTCATCTACTCTGGCGAGTCAGACGTGTCTGACTCGGGCAATGCTCCAGAGGCGTCTCGCTCACCGGCGACGCCTCAGTATTCGCCAAGACCACTGCCGAACGAACGGACTCGTGATTTGCATCACAGTATGTTCGGCAGTGATGACGATGATCAGGGTGGTGAGTTCTATTCCTCACCACCGCCGGCTCGTGCGTCTTTGCACGAGCGTGATGACGATGGCGCGAGCCGTCGTCAATCTAGTAGCCGTGGTACCGACAAGGTTACCACTGTGAAGCGTGATGAGTTGAAGCCGTGGCGTTTGCCCGAACAGCTCATCAATAGCCTGTCTCACGAGACAGGCCAACACCATCGAATACCCTTATTCGATGCAACCGAGCTTCACGGCTTGAGTTCCAGCGCGAAGAACTTTCGCGCTGAAGAAGATTTTTATCTCGATGTCTTTCTTAGACATCGATGGTACAACAGCAACCAAAAGCGTGACAAAACATCGCTTTTGGCTGCGTGGAACGCGTACGTCCAAAACGCAAAGAATTTTGGACGAGAAGGGTGGCTCAAGAAACTTGAGGCGACACGTCTCAGGTTCGAAAGGCGAACGCCAACCGGTGCTAGGTACCGGTTGCATTGTTTATCGAGTGAGGCAGGCATTCCTTGCCTCACATGGGGAGACCCTTGTGCGAGTTGTGTTGACAACTCGCAGCGTGCACATAGGGATGTGTATTCCCTAGATTCGCCCTGGGAAAGGGCACACATCTCGGCTGAGATGCGTGACGCGATTGCAAACTTGCGATCCGTCTACAAGCGCCTAGGGCGCGTGTTTACCGATGGGCCACAGGACTCATCGGATGGGTCTCGTCATACTGGCGGACGAGACCTTCAACATCCATCAACAGCTGAGAGCGGGGCTCCCAGCTGTTCCAAGAGGGTGGATACCCCCGCCACTGGACGAGGTAGCTCGTCCTTGATCCTTAATCGTCACGGTAATTCAAGATACGCTCCACTAGAAAGCGTTGATCACGTTGCGCATCCACCAAAGGATGTGGTGGAGGAGGAAAGACCTCCTCCAGATGATTCGGTTCACCATCTCGACCCTTACGAGATGGATCGCGCAATCGATGAATTGCGCGATGACTTGAAGCACGAGCGCGACCAGCGCTACGCTTTGACCGATACCGTGCGGAAGAACCGCAAGGGTAACGAGGCTGATCGGGCGAGGGATCGCGCCGATTATGCCACAGCGCATCTTCAGGTCGAGCGGGATGTCCGCTCCCTATTCGGCGAGCTGGCAACAGCTCGCGGGGAGATATCTCGGTTGAGTTCCGAGGTATCGTATATGCGCGTCCAGAAGGATCGTCTGGAGCGCGAACGCAAGAACTTGATGGATATTCTTGAACGTGGGGGCTATCTTCATCGGAAGAAGAAGGCTCGTACTGACAGTACGACCTAAGCCTCCCCACGTAAAACGTAGTATGCGTGCGCATCCTACGTGGCAATTCGAGTGTGTATGCATTGCCCTTGCGATGCAACACTCGAAATGGCCCAATGTATTTCGGCAGTAGTTTACTACTGCCGACACTAGTGACTTCATGTCCAGGTAAGTTTACCTTAGACAGTAGTACTAGGTCGTTTACCTTAAATGAAAGAACATTTGCTCTTCCATTCTTGTCTGCGTTCCGTTTCTGACGGTTCACCGCATTTGCGATGGAGTCCTGAACGAAACGGACTACCGCTTCTCGAGTCAGCAGGAAGTTCTCTGCTGACTCTTTGTTTTGTCTGGCAGTGCGCTTCGTGCGCACTGCTAAGAGATTGCTCTCTTCTTCAGCGAGGTTGTCTTCTTCCTCGCTGACATAATCGTTGGCGATGCTGAATATACCAGCATCGTCATCATCATCCGAATCAATAATAGCGTCGTCGCTACTATTGAGATGATCTTCTTCATCGATGTCGACTTGATCGACATCGGCATCATACGTGACGACGTTAGCGTCGACACGTGATGAGCAAGAGCCAAAACGGTTTTTGCTCGAGCGAGTCCCTCCCCCTTATCCAAGAGTCACCCTCTAGAAGGACGGGCACACGTGGATGGCGTAAACCATTAACGTAAAACGGTGTGTGCTGTGTGGAAGCATGCACCGGATTATTGATGGCGAATTCCACCATGGGTAGGAATTCGCTCCAACTCGGAAACGAGTGGACATATCCTCGAAGGATCTCTTCGAGTACACGGTTCGCACGTTCCGTCTGACCATCGGTTTCGGGATGGTCAGAAGTAGACATATTCAATCGTGTTCCGAGAGAACGGAACTCGGTTTGCCAAAATGCCGCCGTGAACCGAGGGTCACGGTCGGATACGAGTTCACGGGGTAACCCGTGGAGTCTAAAGACCGTGTCTAGAAAGCCACGAGCACAAACTTGAGCCTTGATCGACTCAGGGACAGCAGCAAGATGGACCATCTTGCTGAATCGCTCAACAAACACAAAAATACCATTATTCTTGTGAGCGTCTTCGGGAAACCCGAAGACGATGTCCATGGAAACGGACTGCCATCACTCTGTCGGAACAGGCAGAGGCTGCAATGGCACACGGGATGAAGGACTAGGCTTCACCAGTTGACAAACCTCGCAAGCACGTATGTACTTGCGAACAAACTGATACTGGCGGGGCCAGTAAAAGTCACGACTTACCGTGAGGTAAGTCTTTTCCCTTCCACGATGGCCGCTTGTTGGGGCATCGTGACACTCATACATGATGCGCAAACGCAAATCATGATGAGCGGGTACGACGACACGAGGCGTGTCGTCGGCAACAGCTGTATAGTACAGCAATCCGTTGCGTGTACTATACCGATCCGATGAGGATCGGTACAAAGCCGGTAAATCCCTCATGGATTTACTGGATCGATTCACCAGATGATCCATCAATCGCAGAAGATCCTTATCTTCCGCGTATGCCTTTCGTACGTCGTCAAGTAAACTTGACGACGGGACACTGACTGACAGTGTCGCAACAGTGGGCTTGTCCTCACTGTTGGATTGTGCGTCCAGCTCGAAATCGGGCCGGCGCGAAAGCGCATCAGCGACGACATTGAGTCGTCCCGGTTTATACTCCACGGAGAAGTTATACTCCGCGAAGAAAGACAGCCACCTCGCCATTCTTTGCGAGAGGTGTGGGCTGTTTACGGCCGTGCGTAATGACGCATGGTCCGTGTAGACAACAAACGGTCTATCTCCCAAGAGATAGACGCGAAACATAGCCAGTGCATATTTCATGGCAAGGAGTTCCTTGTCATGCACTGGGTAATTACGCTCATCTGCTTGCAGCTGACGCGACTGATAACAGATGACGCGCTCCGCGCCATCTGCATCGAACTGCATTAACGCACAGCCGATTGCAAAATTGCTGGCATCACAGACCACATGAAATGGTCTGTCCTGATCTGCAATCGCCAAGATCGGCGATTGCATCAAGCTTTGCTTGATACCTTCAAAGGAACGCTGGCACTCATCGTTCCATGACCACTTGACATTTTTCTTGAGCAGACAAGAAAGATGAACAGTCATCTCGGCGTAGTTGCGCGAGTACTTGTGCAAGTACGCCGCTAAACCGAGGAACTTCCGAATCCCCTTGACATCGACTGGCACAGGCCAGTCGGTGATCGCCTTGATCTTTTCGGGATCAGGGCGTACGCCGTGTTTACCCACGATGCACCCAAGAAGTGGTATTTCGCTATCCGCAAATATACATTTCTTGAGGTTGGCGTACAACTTATACTTGCGCATAAGTTGAAGAACCTGACGAACGTGAGTTCTGTGAACTTCAACGTCCGTCTTTCCGTCCATAGCCCGGATATGGACGAACACATCGTCGAAGTAACTCGGTGCGAAGTCTCGCACCGGTCTCAACAGATTTGTTACACATCTGTTGAATGTTGCAGGGGCATTACTCAGCCCCTGTGGCATCACTAGCCACTCCCACAGCATCCCGCTGGGGGTACTCACTGCCGTGAACGGGACGTCCCGTTCACGCATCAAAATCTGATAGAATCCATCCATCAGATCCATGGATAAAAAGATCGTACTCTTTGACATACCATCTATGATCACGTCCTTCCTCGGTATCGGCGTCTGAGCCGGTACCGTTGCAGCATTCAACTTGTTGAATGCGTGCACTATCCGCCACCCTCCTGTGGCCTTTCGCACACAGAAGGTCGTAGAGCTGTGAGGGGATGTTGATTCCCTCACATGGCCCGCTGCTAAGCGATCGGCAAAGAACTTGTCGATCGCTATCACTTGTTCACGAGGCAGTGGCCACTGCTTCATGACACAGTATTTCGAGCCCGGTTTGAGCTCGATCTCGTGTCGAGTGCCTTTGTCCTTAGGCAACTCGCAAGGTACGGATTCAGGGAACACATCCCTGAATTCAATCAAATCCTTATACAAAGGATTTGCCTGAAGTGACTCCCAGGATTGGGACGCGTATCGCTCAATCCGAGTCTTCTCATCGAGGACACTTTCGTCCATCGATGAGATGCTGAGAACCCGTTCGTTCTCAGCAAATACTGTTGCCGACCGAATGTCGGTCACATACTCGTCCTCTGTGACGAGTATGCAGATCTGCTTGACTTTGCCACTACGCAGATCACGCAAGAACCGTTTCGGTTCTAGCGTTGGCAACTGAGTTATCTCCGAATTCAACTTCGGAGGCACAATCAGATCAAGCGTGTAAGCGCCTACGCCATATCCGTCATTAACCAAGACGTTCAACGTCTCGGTTTCTTCCTGGGAACTTGCTTCCACAGGTTGCTGAAGGCCTAATCCCTCAGCAAGCGACTTTCGAGGAATTCCTTCCTCAAGTACGTGGGGACTTATTCCCTCGACGTCTTCCGACTGTGGCTGTGCAACCACAGTCAGGCACCGATCCTCTACGGCCGACTCTCCAGTCGACCTAGGATTTTCATGTTGCCCCTTGGGAGCAACAGGTTTCTTTCTTCTAAGATGCTGCCCGCTAGGCATGCATCCATGTTCCGGTCCACTCGACTTATTCGAGTGGTGGACCTTCGGCGCAGCCTGTACATCTGTACAGCCGCCGGGAGCTTGCTCCACAGTGTAGTGATCAACTACACTGTGATCTTGTGCAGTCGTGCTAACGACCGTACCGCAAGTGAGGCCATCGCACTCAATCGCAGAACATCCACACGCTTGTGGACGATCCAAGATGCTCATCAGATGGCCATCTGATGAACAAGCAGCAGGCATCTTCACGGATCGATGCTGCCAGCTCACCCTTGGCTCGTACTTTCTGAGCCAAGGTAATCCCATGATGACATCAAATTTGTCATCCAGATCCAGTACGATGAAGTCATCATCGTACTGTTCGCCCTCTAACGTGTAGTGAATTCCTACTACACGTTTCTCAACGGTAATCGATGCGCCTATTGCAAGGCGCACCGTCATCCTTGTGAGGGGAATGTCGCGCTCAACGAACTTGAGCCTACGACCCTCTAATTACTGGCGACGAACAAAGTTGTTCGACGCCCCACAGTCTACTAGGGCACGAAGCGACAAATCATTTGTCACTTCCAACTTCATGGTGATGTGCGAAACGTCATCACCAGGTGCAGAGACACACAATGATTGTGTGTCTGGAGCAACTTTCGTCAAGAGATTTGCAAATTCTCTTGAGGTTGCTGGATCAGTAGGGCGCTCCGCCCCTACTGACCCCGACCATTTTTTGATGGTCCGTCTCGCTGTTGCGGCTTCGCAACAGCGCTGGACCCACGCCCATTGCCCTTTCTGGCAAATGGTCGTCCATTTCGCTCAGTACTGTTTGGTACTGGGCGTGGAGCACTACACTCATATGCGTAGTGCCCTAACTTCTGACAGCGATTGCACTTCTGCAATCGCTTGTTGTTTGAAGAGCGAGGTCTCTCGCTCTCAACATAGCAGAAGTCCATTGGTTCTGTACCTCCGATCTCTTGTCGTCTCGGTGGACGACAAGAGTTTGAGCTAGCATGAGCCTGTCTCATGCTAAAGTCTTCCTGTTCCGCGGCTGATATTGCTTCTTCAAGCGTATTCAGCTCAAGGCGGAACAGGTGGCTCCTGACGGGCCCTTCTGCGAGCCCTTGCATGAACACCGTAATCAACGTGTGTTCATGTACTGGGTTGGCAGTTATACTACTCGCAAGGAGTCGTATATGTTGTGCGTAAGCGTGCACATCACGCTTACCCTGCTTGAGTTTCAGGAGCTCCGGACGAGCTCTGAACTCAGCGCGTGGCGGCTCAAACGTTTGTCTGAGCCGGGCCTTGAAGTCAACTAGCGACCTAAACACATTTGGGTCGCTACTCTCGAGTCCCAGGAACCAAGTTTTGGCACGCCCTGCCAAGTGGGTCTGAGCAAATGTGAGTTTCATTTGCTCATCTTCGACGCGACGAGTCCTTATATGACTTCGGGACGACGCGCATGTGCCGTCCCGTCCACAGTAGCATGGAATTGCTGCTGTCTCAACAGTTCTGTCTGTTGAGCACCGAGTTCTCTCTACTGCTCGGCCTGTTGAGAGCCTTGCTGGTGAAGCAAGACTACTTTCTACCTTTTCGGTGACAAGTTCATGTTGTATAAACTTGGCAATAGCGGCATGTTGTTAGTCTCTGTCTAGAGACTCTAACATGGCGCTAATGGCGAACTCGCCTACGGTAGAACTTATTCGTTCTACCGCACCCCCTTCGATGTCACTCAAATCGGTGAACCCTTCACGCGTGGCGTGAAGGTCTCTTCATCATCCAACATGTTCATGTTGGATGATGTGGTCCTTGGAAGGACTACGAAGTGCTACCAGGTGTAACGGGGCACACCCTTGCGTAACTTAACGCAAGGGTTTTGGGTGCCCCAACGGACGTACACGTGGCAAGCGAGGAAGCGTAGGTAGGGTAAAAGTAGAACTGTTATATTAATATAATTAAGTCTTTAAACTACTGTCTCTCTGTTTGACTTAGTTTAACTATACTAACATAACTGCATGTATTTTGACGTCTCGTCACCACTCATTGAGCGCGTCTTGCGGCGATTGGTGGGTTGATATCATCACGATATCAACCAAGAAACAGACCCTTTGGTCGACCCTTCAATACCACCACTTTGGTGATATTGTTTAAAGAATATCTATCTTTATATTCTTTATTGTCACTTTCCTTAAAGTGACAATTTCATGTAACGGGCTGCCCCGTTACAGTGTTTATATCCTGCTGTTTAAAGCTACGTATCTGTTTGTCGAATACTTGCGCATCATTCTTGCGCGAGTCCAGCGTTTATTGCTGCTTCTGTTCGCTGCTATTACGGACTATTAACCTACGGGCTGTGTGTTGCGAGCAAAAGTCGAACACTTCTTTCAAATGGAATACCTTCTCAATGCTACATTCGAGCACAATAGGTCTTCGATAATACCCCCCAATGCAACACTATGTCCTTATTACTTGTAGAAGTAATGCATCGTCCATTTTTGTCCCATTTCCAGATCAATCGGTGCAGATGCAAATGATTTTTTGAATCCCTACTTTCTGGAAACGATATTCACAGTGACTTCCGCAAATATCAAATGATGTAGAGGAATCACCCCGCTACAAAATTGAAGACCGTATCGTTAAGAAACATAGTACGTTTATTGTGGACCCGAACGCACAACATCGGTCCTGTTTTACGTATCTATCCAAGGCCCATGGCGAACTGCCTCTGCGAATGAGTTTGATGAAGCAGCTTCACTCCTTCCCGTCGGCTCGATATTAAACCTTTTCATCTGCCACGCGGAAGCAGTTCCTGTATTACTCGAAAACCTTAGGGTGCCAAGAACATGGAAAAGCGGCGTTAGTGCGAATGAGTAGAAGCACTTTCTGTAACGTTTGATCTACTCACTTCGCTTTACACGTTACAACTATAAGTCGACGCAGCAGCACCTCTTCTACAATCCACTGAACGCCAAGTACCAATCGTTTGATGAACAAGATGCTGTACGACCATGATTCTCACAAGCTATGCACCAGAACAGATTCCAAGTTTTGTGTTTTGTCGTTACGGGATCCCATCCCGTATAAAGGTTAACGCACTTGCGTACCAGCAGTCATCGGTTTTAAAAGAAGTTTCTATACTCTAGTGTCACAGCCAAAAGTTGTCAAGAAGAATACTCGCTATGCCCAACAAGTGTGAGTGCTGCTAAAACTGTAAGATTACAGTTGGGGGAGGCCCTGCAGAAGTAAGCAACCTTAGCTTCACATCACGGCTACGTTGGTTCACCCATGACACATCTTATGATTAGATCTACCGAAGGGGGATATGCGTTTCAGAAATCTGACGTGACACGTCGTACCACATCAGTCGGCATTTCAAACGTCGAAAGCGAAAACTCGCAGATTTATTTCCGGACGAAATAGCCAAGAAATTAGATAAATTTTCTCAATCCTTACGTCGTTACTGTGCTTGGATGTCGAAGGAGATTCCACGACAATATGCGTGTACGCAGCATCGATTCGAGACAGCTGTATTGGCCGTTCCAGATCATCGAGGCTAAGGACAGCAGCAGCGGCAGCGCTGAGTTCGAAATGATACATTTTACGCGTTGCTGTGGAGTGATATTGTCGTATTGGTGGGGAGCTATCGGATTGCAGCCCTCCAGTGCAAGAGTCTGTTCGATTTCTCGCAAGGTCGTATGCCGTCTAGTGACAATGCGTCTTACAATCAAGCAGGAGTTGTCGGAATGTAACGCGGAGTAGCGGGGTTGATCGATTTGCCCTCATGTTGTAGTGTCAAGTTTAGCTGAATCTCGTCACTTTTTCGTCGGGTATCACGACACCAGAAAACTCGATGCTTGTCGTTCGTGCTTGGTTCTCAGATTATGACACCTTTGTTCGATTCAGCAGAACGATGCGCTATTCAAGCTGAGGAAGTCGAATGTGATGGAAGAACCGGGTGACAGTAAGAACAGACCGTCGCCACCCCCCCCCCCCGTTCTCAATAGTCGCAATACCGTCGCGATCCCACAGTACCTTTGTCTTCATCAACCTCAATCGCACAATATGTCGCGCCCACCGAGCTAGACAGCGGCCAGGGCCACGCTATTTTATGGAATGCTAGGGAAACGAAACAGGATTCGAGTCCATTGTCGCTAAAAGTGCAAAGTCCACCACGCCATTCGTCAGCTGTGTTGGTATCCAGTTCAAGACGTAAACTCAGGTGATACCATCAAGTACCAGTGCACGAGCGTCAAATCCACCATCCGTGCCATCGATAGCACGTCAAACGGTTCGCCTTTTTGTCTCGCTCGACATATTACTTTCGGCGGATCTGAGTCAACCGTACCAAAACCAGATCGTCTATGCTGAAAGAACGTCAGTGTAGACTTCAACTTCGCTTCGCCTCAGCTCGCATGTCTCCTCGAATCCGCCGATAGTCGAGCATCGCTTGCGTGATACGGGCCACGTTGCTGTACGATCGCTCCATCTTCCTCTTCTCTGTGGTTTTGGCGTGTCCGCGCTGTATAGAGGTAAAAAAGCAAGTTTCCCTCCCGCGGACATCGGAGCTCACTTGTCATTTCAACGCCTTGTCCACAATCAAGAACACCATCAACTTGCGGCGATTCGGTCAAGCATGAAGATATTTGCGTCGGCTCTGATTGTGCTCGGCACGGTTGTTCATCATCAACACCTGGCTCAAGTTGCCGGTCAAAATGCTGACAGGGATGGCGCCTCTAGCTTCAGTGACGGCTCACCAGTGGTGGTACCCCCCTCTGCGCATGCAGCCAACAGCACCACTTCCAATGTAACGGACGGTAGCGACGCAACTTTATCGGCATCAGTAGACCTATCAGCTCTGAATGTCGGTGGCGGCGGCGCTTTCACAACGTTTCGCGCGCTAGAGCCGCCCAGCTACCTCGTCGAGCGTACCAACGCAATGACGAGTCTATGCCCACCCAAGCACCTTGATCCATCGGTGGTCAAGAACCGCGCGATCCCAACCAACAACTGGTGGGGAAACATCATCGCGCACGACTCGAATGCAGCCATTCAACCCATTTGGTCGAACCCGTACTCCCTGCAGATGGTCGTCGACAAGGCGCCCTTCGGCATGTCCACAAGCTATCCGTATCGCAGTCGCTTTAGTGGCGGCAACTCCGGCAACAACGGTGCCGTCAAGTTCTATGCGCACGGAATGGTTCGCGAGTTCTTGTTTTCGGCCGAAGAAATCGTGCAGCAAAAGCCTACCTTCCAAGTTGTCGACTGGGCGGACCAGGGCGTGACCGTCAAGTTCACGGCCAGCTCGTCCGGTGGCAGTATGGTGTCGGACATTGTTTCCGGCATGGTCTACGCCTCGATGAAGTACTCGGGACTTACTCCGCGACTGGTGTCAACAGCAGCAATCTCCACTGTAAACGGTCGTGCCCTAGGGGGTCTTCAAGTGCGTGGCTCCAAGTTTGAGATCGTCTACAACTCCGGTCAAAAGTGGGTAGTCTTCGTACTGTCGAGCGACGGTCGCATGGAAAAAGACATCACTCTGACTGCCGATGGTACATCTGCACTCAAGAGCACGGGTGTTTTCGACGGCATGTTGCGCGTTGCTCTCGTTCTCGAAGACTCCTGGCTGAGCACGCTGGAACAACACAAGTTGTGCACCGTGCAAGCAGCAAATGTTGACCTCCGTGACGACAGCTCCTACGTGTTCAAGTGGAAGACGATGGGAGACTGTTCTAGTGGTCTATTGCATTTCGCAATGAAACACCATGCTGAGACCCTGGTCACGAGCAACGGCGTACGCCAGGTGGACGGCATGATAGCCTTCTCGACGACCCGAGGCGCGCATCAGGCTTTCACAACACCAGGTGGACCCGGCGATCCGGTGTGGGAGATCAAGGAGACTCAGCCCGTACCCGAAGACCTCTATCCGTCCCGCAAGATTGCATCGGACGTCGTTCGACAGCAGCGTATCATCGACCACTTACGCGAAGACATCAGCAGTGCGTGGTCGATTCCACTCGACGGCAGCTACTACTTCAACGGCAAAGCTGCTCAGAAGTATGCATCCCTGTGTCTGATTGCGAACGACGCAGCGGTCATGGGCGACGACAAGAGTCTACTTAACAAGTGTCTCGAGAAGCTACGCCGTGTGATGGCGCCGTTCGTGTCCAACACTTGGACCAACAAGCTCCAGTACGACCAGGTCTACGGCGGTATCGTAAGCTCACAAGGATTCAAGACCAAGGACCTGAACACGGACTTCGGAAACACCATGTACAACGACCACCACTTCCATTACGGCTACTGGGTGCACACGGCGGCCATCATCAACCGACTCGACCCGACGTGGAGCGATCTCAGCAAACTCAACGCCATGGTCAACCTACTCGTCCGCGACGTCGCCAACTTCGACCCAGACGACAGGTTCTTCACCCGGTTCCGCTCGTTCGACTGGTTCCGTGGCCACTCGTACTCTCACGGTGTTACTCCGTTTGCCGATGGCAAAGACCAAGAGAGCACGTCGGAGGACGTCAACTTCGCTTTTGGCATGTACATGTACGGCAAGGCCACAAACAACGCGACCATGGAAGCCGTCGGCAAGCTCATGACGCGCGTCAACTCGCACGCGATCAAGACGTACTTCCTCGTAGAGGACGCAAACCAGATCCACCCGGCCAACTTCCGCCCCAACAAGGTCACGGGTATCTTTTTCGACAACAAGGTGGACTACGCGACGTGGTTTAGCGCCGAAAAGTATTGCATCCACGGCATTCAGATGATTCCCGTGTCCGCTGTGACCGAGTTCGTGCGCACCAAACAGTTTGTACAAGAGGAGTGGGAGCAGGTGCTGGGAAACGAGGCGATCGTCACGCGCGAGGACACGAGCAACGCCTGGCTCTCGCTGTTGTACGCGAACTTTGCAATGGTGGACAAGCAGCGCGCGATGCGGGTCTTACAGAAAACCAAAATGGACGACGGTCTGTCCCGTTCCTGGGCACTTTACATGGCCGCTAGCTTTGCTGAGTGAGTCGTACCGCCCGCTGTCGCTATTCTCAGTATATCGACCACTTCCGTCATCGAGCACATGTAGTATCGAGTCCGTTCAGCTGGTCTTGTCGCCGGCTTTCCTCTTGATCCAATACACTCGTTTCTTTCCAGCTCGAGGACGTTGTCGGTCTACAGATCTATCACCGTACTACGCAATCTAAGGCCTGCCTGGCGTGTGGGAGCACCCGTGCTTAACTAGCTAGTGCATCGTTGCCGTCATCTCGTGCTTCATTAGTCGATGGCATCTTCTGCGCCACCTTACACGATAGATCGAAACTTCGACGCGGGCGGTACGGCGCGGGCTCCCCGGATCGCACAGTAAAAGCAGGCGTATGATCGTCAGTCACAGCTGGCGTATGATCGTCAGTCACAGCAGGCGTATCATCTTCAGTCACAGCAATCGGTTTTCATGCACGGTCTGCTGCGCTGAGAGACAGGACAGTCTCTTCAGCCTCTAGCAGCATTGGTTGATTCTGTTTGGCACGGATCAGGGTAGTTATACTCCAGCCTGTCGCGAGCTGGACTGTAGACGCACCTCTTTTATGTGCAGGGCGTAGCTCATTAATCATGCCAGATGTTGAGTTTTATACGCTGTGGCGACGTAGCCGCTCGCAACATTGGCCATTTATATGGATCGCACGTGTTGTCAAGTTTCGTTGCCTTCTCACTTGATCATCATCCACTATCCCCGTTTAAAGCGCGTGATTACCATTCACATCAAGCATACATGGAATGTCCTGGAAGTCGATACAAAATCCACGCGATTTACGTCAGGTCTTCCGTCGCTGCGAAGAAGCTGAGTGAGGCAGAAGTTTGACAGAGTAGTGTACTGATCCAACATGTGCAGCTTGGCCTGCGCAATTCCTTCAGTCTGCTCTCTTGTTCGTGTGCTTGCCATTATTTCCTGACGCGATCCACATCATCCAAGTCGGTTTGCTCTCGTTATTGAATTCACGCGAATGGACCACTTGAGCAGCAGTTGAGTTGGAGGCAGCACTTTTTGCGAATGGACCACTTAAGCAACTGTTGAGTTGGAGGCAGCACTTTTTTTGCGACGGACTACTTAAGCAGCTGTTGAGTTGGAGGCAGCACCGTTAGCAAGCTGTCAACACCACAACAATGGTATCACCTTCAATTGGTTGACAATCAGTCCCCATTTACTTCCAATCGGAATAGCGCATTCGAATCCCCTCTGGGCGTACTTGGGCTTTTGCTTCAACGCATCAAGAAATCGATCACGTTCTTGGATTGAACGTTGTTGCTTTTTTGCACGCAGTGCTTAATTGCTGACACATGTAGGTACAAGAGAGCGCCAGCTCGAGGTCTACGGCTCCGTTATATGTCCTTTGTTTCCACGTTTACGAACGAGAAGCGCTGCGGAGAGCTCACGTTTTGCTAGGAAACGCTTACGTCACATTCACACATTCAAAGGGAACAAATCGTTCTACCGGGGTGTTCTATTTGACCATCTTCTACGGCACAAGACGCATTCCTCATCAAACAAGATAAGACATGCGCATTGTTGCGCAGACGGGGAAATCTAAAAAGACCAAGATTATATTCAACAACGAAAGAGAGGAAGAAGGAACTTGTGCCAACTCAATCTTAATGCATTCTGACATAAAGAATGCAACTTTATCGATGATACCTTTCAATCATGAAAGATGCGGTCGCAAACATCTGACCGCTCTTTTTATGAGAAAGGTGTGCCATGGATGAATACCATGCGCACAAGCATCGTACGCTTGTACAAACGTCCAGGATCACGAAAATCATACAGCTTTTGTCCGTGATCCCCGTCAGCTTTTAATATCAATACGAGAGAGATTGAAAACACGCTGGAACTTTGCGGTGATAATTTTTTGGCTCTATGCACTGCTTGATCGCTCGTCTTTTCAATAAGATACTCGTTGAAAAGCAAGTATTTTCCAAGCGGTAAACCCTTCTACACATTCGTTACACTAGTTATGGGTCAATTTCTGTGACCGACTACGTCGTGAATGTAGCATAAACAATATCAACATTCTCGATCAAGTCACGAAGAGAAGTCGTGATTCGATTCCATCGTATATTAATACGATGGACTCTTAACCTTCGTATTCATTTCAAGTGATGTTTGCTCGTGTCCCTTTCGAGAAGTTTGAGCTTATAAACACCGTCAACCATATCTTCACGTTTTGCACTCACCTGCTCGTGTTTGGGCAATTCCTCCACTACTGGGTCATCTGATCAAAGATGGTAAAAATTTGCCTTCTTCTTCTCTTCCAAGTACGTACAATTGCGCTTATATGTTCTCCAACCCTGTAATAATATCCGTCACTTCCATTTATGGAAGTTGGCTTCTTATCAGTCCTACCACGTCCTATTTCTGTCTTGCATACTCCGGCCTTTTTGTGTTGTTTTTGACGAACACATTTCCTTTCCCGTCTTCACTTTTGCGGTATTTGTTTAAGTTGCGTTTTTTTGATATTCAGTCGAACAGGGTTCAGGCGACTGCAAGAATGCTATGTGGGTGGCTATTGAGTACGGGCCGGTCCTAGTCTGGGACAGTTCGGTTCCGATGAACGAGACTGGTTGGTCCCAGCATGGTTGGTCAATGCTAGCTGTACAGAAACTAAGTGAAACATAATTGCCACTCCTAAATTTACTTTCTTTCTACGACATTGCACATCAAGCTACATTGCCGTGTTGTAAGACGGAGAATAACATGTACGGCAAATGTAAGATTATATAGAGCAATAACGAAATACAGTTTTTTGCTTACCCCATCTTCGTGTCCAACGTTACATTCAGTGATTACCTTCGGTTCGGCATCCTCTAATTTTAATCTTAAGATCCATTTTAATTGAGTTGGCACAAGTTCCTTCTTCCTCTCTCTTGTTGTTGAATATAATCTTGGTCTTTTTAGATTTCCCCGTCTGCGCAACAATGCGCATGTCTTATCTTGTTTGATGAGGAATGCGTCTTGTGCCGTAGAAGATGGTCAAATAGAACACCCCGGTAGAACGATTTGTTCCCTTTGAATGTGTGAATGTGACGTAAGCGTTTCCTAGCAAAACGTGAGCTCTCCGCAGCGCTTCTCGTTCGTAAACGTGGAAACAAAGGACATATAACGGAGCCGTAGACCTCGAGCTGGCGCTCTCTTGTACCTACATGTGTCAGCAATTAAGCACTGCGTGCAAAAAAGCAACAACGTTCAATCCAAGAACGTGATCGATTTCTTGATGCGTTGAAGCAAAAGCCCAAGTACGCCCAGAGGGGATTCGAATGCGCTATTCCGATTGGAAGTAAATGGGGACTGATTGTCAACCAATTGAAGGTGATACCATTGTTGTGGTGTTGACAGCTTGCTAACGGTGCTGCCTCCAACTCAACAGCTGCTTAAGTAGTCCGTCGCAAAAAAAGTGCTGCCTCCAACTCAACAGTTGCTTAAGTGGTCCATTCGCAAAAAGTGCTGCCTCCAACTCAACTGCTGCTCAAGTGGTCCATTCGCGTGAATTCAATAACGAGAGCAAACCGACTTGGATGATGTGGATCGTGTCAGGAAATAAAGGCAAGCACACGAACAAGAGAGCAGACTGAAGGAATTGCGCAGGCCAAGCTGCACATGTTGGATCAGTACACTACTCTGTCAAACTTCTGCCTCACTCAGCTTCTTCGCAGCGACGGAAGACCTGACGTAAATCGCGTGGATTTTGTATCGACTTCCAGGACATTCCATGTATGCTTGATGTGAATGGTAATCACGCGCTTTGAACGGGGAGAGTGGATGATGATCAAGTGAGAAGGCAACGAAACTTGACAACACGTGCGATCCATATAAATGGCCAATGTTGCGAGCGGCTACGTCGCCACAGCGTATAAAACTCAACATCTGGCATGATTAATGAGCTACGCCCTGCACATAAAAGAGGTGCGTCTACAGTCCAGCTCGCGACAGGCTGGAGTATAACTACCCTGATCCGTGCCAAACAGAATCAACCAATGCTGCTAGAGGCTGAAGAGACTGTCCTGTCTCTCAGCGCAGCAGACCGTGCATGAAAACCGATTGCTGTGACTGAAGATGATACGCCTGCTGTGACTGACGATCATACGCCAGCTGTGACTGACGATCATACGCCTGCTTTTACTGTGCGATCCGGGGAGCCCGCGCCGTACCGCCCGCGTCGAAGTTTCGATCTATCGTGTAAGGTGGCGCAGAAGATGCCATCGACTAATGAAGCACGAGATGACGGCAACGATGCACTAGCTAGTTAAGCACGGGTGCTCCCACACGCCAGGCAGGCCTTAGATTGCGTAGTACGGTGATAGATCTGTAGACCGACAACGTCCTCGAGCTGGAAAGAAACGAGTGTATTGGATCAAGAGGAAAGCCGGCGACAAGACCAGCTGAACGGACTCGATACTACATGTGCTCGATGACGGAAGTGGTCGATATACTGAGAATAGCGACAGCGGGCGGTACGACTCACTCAGCAAAGCTAGCGGCCATGTAAAGTGCCCAGGAACGGGACAGACCGTCGTCCATTTTGGTTTTCTGTAAGACCCGCATCGCGCGCTGCTTGTCCACCATTGCAAAGTTCGCGTACAACAGCGAGAGCCAGGCGTTGCTCGTGTCCTCGCGCGTGACGATCGCCTCGTTTCCCAGCACCTGCTCCCACTCCTCTTGTACAAACTGTTTGGTGCGCACGAACTCGGTCACAGCGGACACGGGAATCATCTGAATGCCGTGGATGCAATACTTTTCGGCGCTAAACCACGTCGCGTAGTCCACCTTGTTGTCGAAAAAGATACCCGTGACCTTGTTGGGGCGGAAGTTGGCCGGGTGGATCTGGTTTGCGTCCTCTACGAGGAAGTACGTCTTGATCGCGTGCGAGTTGACGCGCGTCATGAGCTTGCCGACGGCTTCCATGGTCGCGTTGTTTGTGGCCTTGCCGTACATGTACATGCCAAAAGCGAAGTTGACGTCCTCCGACGTGCTCTCTTGGTCTTTGCCATCGGCAAACGGAGTAACACCGTGAGAGTACGAGTGGCCACGGAACCAGTCGAACGAGCGGAACCGGGTGAAGAACCTGTCGTCTGGGTCGAAGTTGGCGACGTCGCGGACGAGTAGGTTGACCATGGCGTTGAGTTTGCTGAGATCGCTCCACGTCGGGTCGAGTCGGTTGATGATGGCCGCCGTGTGCACCCAGTAGCCGTAATGGAAGTGGTGGTCGTTGTACATGGTGTTTCCGAAGTCCGTGTTCAGGTCCTTGGTCTTGAATCCTTGTGAGCTTACGATACCGCCGTAGACCTGGTCGTACTGGAGCTTGTTGGTCCAAGTGTTGGACACGAACGGCGCCATCACACGGCGTAGCTTCTCGAGACACTTGTTAAGTAGACTCTTGTCGTCGCCCATGACCGCTGCGTCGTTCGCAATCAGACACAGGGATGCATACTTCTGAGCAGCTTTGCCGTTGAAGTAGTAGCTGCCGTCGAGTGGAATCGACCACGCACTGCTGATGTCTTCGCGTAAGTGGTCGATGATACGCTGCTGTCGAACGACGTCCGATGCAATCTTGCGGGACGGATAGAGGTCTTCGGGTACGGGCTGAGTCTCCTTGATCTCCCACACCGGATCGCCGGGTCCACCTGGTGTTGTGAAAGCCTGATGCGCGCCTCGGGTCGTCGAGAAGGCTATCATGCCGTCCACCTGGCGTACGCCGTTGCTCGTGACCAGGGTCTCAGCATGGTGTTTCATTGCGAAATGCAATAGACCACTAGAACAGTCTCCCATCGTCTTCCACTTGAACACGTAGGAGCTGTCGTCACGGAGGTCAACATTTGCTGCTTGCACGGTGCACAACTTGTGTTGTTCCAGCGTGCTCAGCCAGGAGTCTTCGAGAACGAGAGCAACGCGCAACATGCCGTCGAAAACACCCGTGCTCTTGAGTGCAGATGTACCATCGGCAGTCAGAGTGATGTCTTTTTCCATGCGACCGTCGCTCGACAGTACGAAGACTACCCACTTTTGACCGGAGTTGTAGACGATCTCAAACTTGGAGCCACGCACTTGAAGACCCCCTAGGGCACGACCGTTTACAGTGGAGATTGCTGCTGTTGACACCAGTCGCGGAGTAAGTCCCGAGTACTTCATCGAGGCGTAGACCATGCCGGAAACAATGTCCGACACCATACTGCCACCGGACGAGCTGGCCGTGAACTTGACGGTCACGCCCTGGTCCGCCCAGTCGACAACTTGGAAGGTAGGCTTTTGCTGCACGATTTCTTCGGCCGAAAACAAGAACTCGCGAACCATTCCGTGCGCATAGAACTTGACGGCACCGTTGTTGCCGGAGTTGCCGCCACTAAAGCGACTGCGATACGGATAGCTTGTGGACATGCCGAAGGGCGCCTTGTCGACGACCATCTGCAGGGAGTACGGGTTCGACCAAATGGGTTGAATGGCTGCATTCGAGTCGTGCGCGATGATGTTTCCCCACCAGTTGTTGGTTGGGATCGCGCGGTTCTTGACCACCGATGGATCAAGGTGCTTGGGTGGGCATAGACTCGTCATTGCGTTGGTACGCTCGACGAGGTAGCTGGGCGGCTCTAGCGCGCGAAACGTTGTGAAAGCGCCGCCGCCACCGACATTCAGAGTTGATAGGTCTACTGATGCCGATAAAGTTGCGTCGCTACCGTCCGTTACATTGGAAGTGGTGCTGTTGGCTGCATGCGCAGAGGGGGGTACCACCACTGGTGAGCCGTCACTGAAGCTAGAGGCGCCATCCCTGTCAGCATTTTGACCGGCAACTTGAGCCAGGTGTTGATGATGAACAACCGTGCCGAGCACAATCAGAGCCGACGCAAATATCTTCATGCTTGACCGAATCGCCGCAAGTTGATGGTGTTCTTGATTGTGGACAAGGCGTTGAAATGACAAGTGAGCTCCGATGTCCGCGGGAGGGAAACTTGCTTTTTTACCTCTATACAGCGCGGACACGCCAAAACCACAGAGAAGAGGAAGATGGAGCGATCGTACAGCAACGTGGCCCGTATCACGCAAGCGATGCTCGACTATCGGCGGATTCGAGGAGACATGCGAGCTGAGGCGAAGCGAAGTTGAAGTCTACACTGACGTTCTTTCAGCATAGACGATCTGGTTTTGGTACGGTTGACTCAGATCCGCCGAAAGTAATATGTCGAGCGAGACAAAAAGGCGAACCGTTTGACGTGCTATCGATGGCACGGATGGTGGATTTGACGCTCGTGCACTGGTACTTGATGGTATCACCTGAGTTTACGTCTTGAACTGGATACCAACACAGCTGACGAATGGCGTGGTGGACTTTGCACTTTTAGCGACAATGGACTCGAATCCTGTTTCGTTTCCCTAGCATTCCATAAAATAGCGTGGCCCTGGCCGCTGTCTAGCTCGGTGGGCGCGACATATTGTGCGATTGAGGTTGATGAAGACAAAGGTACTGTGGGATCGCGACGGTATTGCGACTATTGAGAACGGGGGGGGTGGCGACGGTCTGTTCTTACTGTCACCCGGTTCTTCCATCACATTCGACTTCTTCATCTTGAATAGCGCATCGTTCTGCTGAATCGAACAAAGGTGTCATAATCTGAGAACCAAGCACGAACGACAAGCATCGAGTTTTCTGGTGTCGTGATACCCGACGAAAAAGTGACGAGATTCAGCTAAACTTGACACTACAACATGAGGGCAAATCGATCAACCCCGCTACTCCGCGTTACATTCCGACAACTCCTGCTTGATTGTAAGACGCATTGTCACTAGACGGCATACGACCTTGCGAGAAATCGAACAGACTCTTGCACTGGAGGGCTGCAATCCGATAGCTCCCCACCAATACGACAATATCACTCCACAGCAACGCGTAAAATGTATCATTTCGAACTCAGCGCTGCCGCTGCTGCTGTCCTTAGCCTCGATGATCTGGAACGGCCAATACAGCTGTCTCGAATCGATGCTGCGTACACGCATATTGTCGTGGAATCTCCTTCGACATCCAAGCACAGTAACGACGTAAGGATTGAGAAAATTTATCTAATTTCTTGGCTATTTCGTCCGGAAATAAATCTGCGAGTTTTCGCTTTCGACGTTTGAAATGCCGACTGATGTGGTACGACGTGTCACGTCAGATTTCTGAAACGCATATCCCCCTTCGGTAGATCTAATCATAAGATGTGTCATGGGTGAACCAACGTAGCCGTGATGTGAAGCTAAGGTTGCTTACTTCTGCAGGGCCTCCCCCAACTGTAATCTTACAGTTTTAGCAGCACTCACACTTGTTGGGCATAGCGAGTATTCTTCTTGACAACTTTTGGCTGTGACACTAGAGTATAGAAACTTCTTTTAAAACCGATGACTGCTGGTACGCAAGTGCGTTAACCTTTATACGGGATGGGATCCCGTAACGACAAAACACAAAACTTGGAATCTGTTCTGGTGCATAGCTTGTGAGAATCATGGTCGTACAGCATCTTGTTCATCAAACGATTGGTACTTGGCGTTCAGTGGATTGTAGAAGAGGTGCTGCTGCGTCGACTTATAGTTGTAACGTGTAAAGCGAAGTGAGTAGATCAAACGTTACAGAAAGTGCTTCTACTCATTCGCACTAACGCCGCTTTTCCATGTTCTTGGCACCCTAAGGTTTTCGAGTAATACTGGAACTGCTTCCGCGTGGCAGATGAAAAAGGCTCCATATAGAGCCGACGAGCACGAGTGATGCTGCTTAAATTAAACTCATTCGCAGATAACCCTAATGTGGTCGAGTCAAACTGGAACTAACATCGCGTGGTAGATACAAAAGGATTGATATTGTGCCGACGGGAACGAGTGAAGCTGCTTCATCAAACTCTTTCGCAGAGGCAGTACGCCATGGGCCTTAGGTAGATACGTAGAACAGGACCGATGTTGTGCGTTCGTGTAGCGGATTTACAAAGTCTCCTTAAGTCAAAGGAAGCCTTAACGCTCTACGAGAAACTTTGGTTCTTCAAACCCGACTCAGAGAGTCAACAAGCTCAGAAAGCTTACGGTCCCTGATCTAGGGGGACCAAACGATTCAAAAAATCACAGCACAGAGTGCTAAAGAGTAGCTACCTTTACAGGCGTTGCTAGCTCTTGCGATCAAGACGCCTCGTAAGGCACGTGTCCTATGTTGATCAAAACGGAAACTCAATTTTATTTCTTCTTTTAATCTAAAAGAACACTCTAGACCAAAGTAATTAACCTAAACGCTAATGTCCTAAATAAACCTCTTAAAAGAACTCGTAATAAATGGTTGACAGACATCAGTCATCAACAATTTATACTGTGTTCTAATATTACAATAAAAAGGAACCCATCCCTTGTGTGCACCACACCTATTGTCGACCAAGAGTCGACGTGTGACCCCGTTACACCCTCCTCCACCAGACTGACGTTTCCTCAAAACGTCAATCGAATTCTATCCTCGAAGAGGACGGTGTGTGTGCGCTTCAATCTTTCGGATGGCATAACACAAAACACCATGGCATCGCCACCCCATGAGTTATCAACTCTCTCGTCCTACCTCGGTATCGATCTGAAGGTGGATTATGGTATCGATACCAATATCCATGGTGAAAAGAGGACCATGGACGACTCACCAGTGCAAGAGGCACCGCCTCATACTGCACCAAACCCATTTGCCGAGCGTGACGAAGCCAACGCGCCATCAGTGCCGCGTCAAACACCCATCGTGGGCGATGCCATCATCACTAATCCGCTCGATGAGCAACAACAGTTGGCTATCCAACGAGAGGAGAGCGCTCATCGCCGTATGCATCTTGCTGCAACTCTTGAGGGTCATCGTTGCTATCTTTTCACCCCACTCAATGTGGATGAGCGTATACGCCAAACTACAGGTCGTTCTTCCGCAACGTGGGCCATTGGCGCTGAGCCAACCTCTTCTGATGAGGTGGCGAGTCGACAGGTACTTCTTGAGAGGTACCTGCAACCCCACTTGACGACTAAGAGTCAATACAAGTTGCGACTTGACACGCAAGCACGGGGTGCACTGGTTCAACCGATGAAGGGTATAACCATCCTCCTATTCGCAGGCGAATCTCAGGAGGAATAAGACAACGCTTCTTTTCGCTGGGTGCATCGGAAACGACACCTCAGCAGCGTGTTAGTTCTCAGAGAAAGTGCCGATGTGGCAGATTTTGGTGTATAACGAACGCTTCGGTATGATTACGCCAAGCTGATGGCCAAAGGCCAGTTGCGAGCTCGCACACGCTATGCTCCGGCCGTGCCGATTGATGTAGGTGTTGGTCAAGCGGGACCCAACTACCCACCTGCCTCCACCACTATTGGTGAGATACGCTCTCGTTCGAGGGAGGACCCCTGCCACGATGTTCAAAAACATAAAAGGCGTATGGGCAATTCTGCCAAAGGGGTGTCTCAAACTCCCATGCGTTTTCCAACTCCGGGTATCATCGTTACTTCACCAGATACTGGTATTGATTCTGACGACGACGTAGTTTCAGAAGT
Organism: Hyaloperonospora brassicae; assembly: GCA_947650285.1. NCBI lineage: Eukaryota > Oomycota > Peronosporomycetes > Peronosporales > Peronosporaceae > Hyaloperonospora > Hyaloperonospora brassicae. The sequence goes on along the minus strand of CANTFL010000397.1, from coordinate 75,933 downwards.
CGCTCTACATGGAACTGGCGGTTCCCTTGCTCATCTAGCAGCGTCGGAGGTGGTCGGTATACCGAAAGAGGATCGTGAGAAAGTGCTTCTCGAGCTGAGTGGTCTCCGTGAGACATTGGGCAAGATCCAGAGTGCGTTTAACGCGATGCTAGCTCGTGTCCAGGCTTTGGAGTTGGGCCAAGCCCGAATGGAGGCTCAGCTTGGCCTCCTGATACGGATTCAGCAACCGATGGCAAGTCCAACTTACGCCTCGCAAGCGCCTCCAAGTTTATGTAGGACGGATCCCGATACGGCTTAAGCAAGCCCACGTAGAACACAGGGTGTGTGCGCAGTTTGTGCGGAAGGTTGAGCGCATACGCAAGTTCCTTCTTGGCGACGACCGTGAATGGTACAATGAAGCGCGGGCGCAACTTTGTCTTGAAAATGGCGGACACTAAATTTGTAAGTATGTTTTTAGCATTGAGTAGAGCTTGGTCTCCGACCTCATAACGTTCAATAATACCTCTGCCTTTAGCATCAGCTTGTTCCTTCTGCTTGCCTTGGCTATCAGCCAGTGCGTCACGCACATCTCGTAAGACATTCAATCGAGTTGAGAGAAACTCGCTTACCTGTTTTTGAACAATAGATGGGCCGACATCGGCAACCCTATCGGCAACTCTTCCCCCACCAAGCCCTAAATCACGCAGATGTAGCGTTAACGGAACGCGAGGGTGTGTGAAACCATTCACATCAATCGGTGTGTAGCCGGTGGACCCATTCACGGCGTTATTCAACGCAAACTCAACGACAGGGAGCATCGAACTTTAATATTCGGTGTTTCAGCACAAACACTGCGCTAGATGTCACAAATGATTCGATTTACTCGCTCGGTTTGACCATGGGTCTGCGGATTCGCTGTGGACATGTCCAATCGTGTGCCGAGCACCTTGAAGATGGATTTTTTAAAATTTCCCAGTGAAGCGAGGATCTCTATTAGAGACAATTGCCAACGGCAAACCGTGTTGTCAAAACACGCGATCTATATACAGCGTAGCTGTACCCTCACCATCAATAGTATCCGGCACCGCCGCTGAATGAGCTCTTTTGCTCAAACGGTCAACAAAGACCGCAATACCCGTATTTCCATACTAATCCCTCGGTAATCCGAACAGGAAATTCATACTGATGGATTCCAAACACCCCTTGGGTATAGGCAAACTAGCCAGCGGTGCGGCCGCGTGAGGTGAGGCTTTCATACCGTTGACACGTTTCACACGTACGCACATATGTGCTCACCCATTTGTATAGATTGAGCCACCAATAGCATTGGCTAACTGAGCCATAGGTCTTCTCACGACCGATATGACCACTAAACGTAGCATCATGTGCCTCATAGAGGATCCGATACTTCAACTCCTCATTATGAGGGACAACGATGCGAGGGATATCCTCCAAATCCGTGCTATAGCACAACAGGCCCTGATCGATGGAATATAAATGCAGCCTCGCGCGTAATCGTGCCGACAATTCTATTTCTGAGTCCTAAAGCTTCTCGCTCCCTAGAGCACATATCAGAGGTACACAGTTTCCATCCTTGGCATATGCCGTACGGATTAGGTCAGTGACCGACGACGAGAGAATAGTAACATGAGCAAGCTCATTGTCAGGCCTACGTGACAACGCATCAGCCAAATACTTATGCTTGCCCGGCTTATACTTCACCTCGAAGTTGTACTCGGCAAAGAAGGAAAGCCAACGAGCTATTATTTGAGAGAGGTGAGGCGACTGGGTCACAGTGCGTAGTGACGCATGATCTATATAGATCAAAAACTGCTTAGAGCCGAACTCTGAATTTGACGCGAGCATACTTCATGGCAAGTAGTTCTTTGTCATGAACAAGATATATTTTGTCTGAAGCCTTCAGCTGCGGGGACTTAAACGCAATGACGCGTTCCTGTCCATCATAATCTGTCTGTAACAGAGCTCTGCCTATGGCAAAGTCAGATGCATCACAAAAGACACTAAAAGATTGATCAGGACCAGGCAAAGTTAAGATTGGCGCATGAAGAAGACAATCCTTTACTGCTTGAAAGGCATCATGCTCGGTGCTAGTCTAGCACCATTCCACATCCTTTGGAAGGAGATTGGATAATGACCGAGCCATATCTGCGTAATTCGCACTGTACTTGTGTATTTAATTGGCAAGGTCAAGCCACTTACGAAAGTCCTTTTGGTTCTTTGGAACCGGCCAATCAACTATGGCTTTAACCTTAGCGGGATCCGCTCTAAGGCCTCGCTAACCAATAAAGCACCCTAATAAAGGGAATCTCTTCTTACCAAAGATTCACTTGGACGCGTTGTATTACAATTTATCTGTGCGCATGCACTCTAGCACCGCTCGTAAATGGTCAATGTGATAGTCCACATCTGACCGACCGTTCATAGCACGACTATGGACAAAGATGTCATCAAAGTACGACTGAGCATATCCTCTGTGAGGTATGAACAGTTGTGTCACAAGAAGATTGAATGTAGCCGGGGCATTTGATAACCCTTGCGGCATAACAAGCCACTCCCAGAGCATACCGCTCGAAGTGCTGACCGCAGTCAGCGGAGTTTTGCTATCTAGCATGAGAAGTTGGTAATAACCATCGATTAAGTAAAAGCGCACTGTACATTATACATCCCACCATATTGTTCTGAAGAACATCCTTCCTCGTAATTGGTGTCTGAGCCGGGATGGTGGCCGCATTTAGCTTATTGTAAGCATGAACAGTGCGCCACTTCCCATTGGACTTTTTGACACAGATAGTCGGTGTGATATGGGTAGATTTGCTATGACGTACCTATTCCTGCCGCGTGCTGTGCACGAAAGAAGTCGTCAATGAGGTCACACTATGCCTTCGGTAAAGGCCACTGCCGTGTCACACAGTATATAGTTCCAGAAAATAAGTCAATTTCATGACGTGCACCTCTATCAGGAGGTAAGACGGACGGTGGGTCATGACCCACCACGTCCTGAAACTCATTTACCAAGGATAGAAAGGATCAAGAGGACTCTTAAGGATCGAATATCCACTACGGACATTCAATGCCGCCTTTGTGTCCTCAAGGACAGTCTCTTCCAATAACGAGGATGAGTTTAACTCTATATCCGGCTGAATGACCACTAACTCGGATAATTCTCTTGTATGTAAAGCTTGGCTAAATTCGCCGTCAGACATTTCTTCTATGTCAGAGAGAGTATCCAAAGATGGAAGAGTCTCAAGACTGATATTGCCATCAACCTGGCCAGTCAACCCATTGACAAGTGTATATAGTGTATTATTACTATCATCACTTCGTGACTTCTTAGACGTTGGGCGCTTGACAGTTGCCACCCTACGCTGGAATTGTTTCCTCAAAGAAACCTTACGCCTCCTAGAGGCTGGGACAGTAGGGTCCCTGTGGTTGCTATTTATCTTAGCACGCTCTATACGAGAGATCATGGCTTGAACGACATCTGGTGACGTGATACGTAGCTCGAACACTTCACCCAGTGGATTAACACGTACCACTTCACGTACAGCATCCGGGCCTAGCCATGAACACTCTGGCTTCCCGCCAACGATTTCATTACCGACATTCAGAGAGGTGCCACCTCGGCCGCCCTCACTCGGTGGAATATCACGTGCCACCCCACTCACATCAGAGGAATTACATTCTTGATGTTTCGGCCCTAGGCCAACTATGCCTGCAGCATGTAGTGACTCAGTATTACAACGAGTATCACTCAACGGAGTACAATCTTCTTCACATACGGTGAAAGAGCTCCGCTCAATACCCATGTCATTGACATCGTAGTTAATTAACTCTGACATAACAATGTTCATCACATTGACATCTTCCGTCAATGGCTCGCGCCAATAGCGCTTTTGTTGCCTAGCAAAGGTGGGTTCGTGACTCTCCAAAGCTTTGCTAGAAACATTGTGCGTGGCGCCTAAGGTCTTAGACCTCCAATCAATCCATGGCTCATGGCGTTCAAGCCAAGCCATAACTAAGATGTCATCATACCTCGAATCCAAGTCGAGGACAAGACAGCGTTCAATGCTGTCAAAGTCCAGAAACTTTACACCTAAGTTCAACGGAACTTTATTCACCGTGACGCGACTACCAGTCGCTAAACGAACGGTGATTGAATCACCCTCATTCACTTCGAGCGCTTCAGCGTATCGCTGATTCCCCTCAAGGAAACGACGTCGAGCATAATTGAACTATGCTCCGGAGTCGATTAGGATCGACCAATGCTTCTCAAAGCCTTTTACTGTCGCCTCAGCGACTAACAAGCCAGACTTGTATCCACGCTCTGTGCTGGAGGACACAGAGATCAATGGGGCTAAGCTCTGTTTCACACTACCTCGTAGAGAAGTGACAGAGCTCAGTTTTACCCCAGTAGGGTGCCCCGCGCCTACTGGGTGTCGACGTTTCCCCGTGCCATACCAGGATCAGGTTGTGGCCGGGGTTGGACCCATAGGAGTCGATTGTTGCTTACGCAAAGGGTAAGTGGGACGCAAGTATTTAGTGCTTCCGCACATATAACAGCGTTTCACTTCCTGTCGTTGCTCTGCAACATGAAGCTTCGCTTCACCTTCATCTTCAGCATGGCTGAGATCCATCGGTTCTGGCTTACAGTTAGCCGAGGTTGTCGCAGAGGTTGCCCATCGCAAAGCTTGGGTTGTACCCATTCCAACCAATTCTGGCCGACTTGAAGTTGTGCTCAGCATTTAAGCGATGCTAACAGCCTCCTTAAAAGTAGAGGGATGGACCCGAAACACCTCGGTCCTGGCAACACCATTACGAAAACCTTCCATAAAGACAGTCGCATAGACTGTCTCAGGGAGAGGGTCAGACTGCATAGACGCCCTCGGATTTCCCAACTCTTGGACATAGTCCGTTAGCTCATTCTTACCCTGACGGGTAGACAAGAAGCGTGAGCGCACGCGATAGGACTGGTTAGGCGGCGAGAAATCTCGCAACAGGTCTAACTTGAGCGAATCCCCTGGGGGAAACGCCAAGTCGACCGACGTGCCACACGTCAGAGCCCATTCTCTAGCTCTTCCATCGAGCTTGGAGATGGCCAGCGAGACCCGCTGGTACTCCAGTGAGATAAGTCCAGAGCTCATGGCCATCTCAATCTCACAAATCCAGAGGGTGAGGGTTCCTCCCTCCTTCCCAGAGTAATGTTTAACATCCACCCAAGGGGGACGAGGCTTACCTCTTCTGGTGGCATCGCCCTGTTGTGTGTTGGTAAAGCCGAAGCAACTTGGTTTTGAACCTGCCCTTACAGAGCCGTTTCAAACTCCATGAAGGTCTCGACTCGTGCATTGAGCACATCGGGATCTTGTGCTGCAGAAATTTCCGCATATTCTGGGCCTACGGCCGCGGTCAGCTTATCCAGCGCGAATTTAATGGGTCTCAGAGAGGGTTGTGGATTGCTCCTTCCTCCCAGAGGATCAGTCGTTACCGAATATAGCGTAGATTGACTACAAGTGCTACCCAGGGTAGCGGAGCTACACAGCTCCTTAAGTCAGAGGAAGCATAACGCTCTACGAGAAATTTTGGCTCTACGAACCCGACTCAAAGAGTCAACAAGCTTAGAGAACTTTCGGTCCCTGTTCCAGGGGGACCAAACGATTCAGAGAACCAACGTACATAGTGCACAAGGAGTAGCTGCCTTAACAAGGCGTTGCTACCTGCTTAAACGATCACAAGACGCCTCAAAGAGGCACGTGTCTTATGTCGATCATAATGGGAACTGAACTTTATTTCTTCTTTTAACCTAAAAGAACACCTTAGAACAACGTTATTAACCTAGTCGCTAATGGTCTAATTAAACCTCTTAAAAGATCTCATAATCAATGGTTGACAGACATCAGTCTTCAACGATTGATACTGTGTTCTAATCTTACATTAAAGGGGATGACATCCCTTGTGTGCACCACACCTATAGTCTACGACCAGTCGACGTGTAACCCCGTTACAAAAATGGACGATGCATTACTTCTACAAGTAATAAGGACATAGTGTTGCCTTGGGGGGTATTATCGAGGACCTATTGTGCTCGAATGTAGCATTGAGAAGGTATTCCATTTGAAAGAAGTGTTCGACTTTTGCTCGCAACACACAGCCCGTAGGTTAATAGTCCGTAATAGCAGCGAACAGAAGCAGCAATAAACGCTGGACTCGCGCAAGAATGATGCGCAAGTATTCGACAAACAGATACGTAGCTTTAAATAGCAGGATATAAACACGTATTCGATGGACAATTTTCGGATTTTTTATTCAACTGATCCTGACTACTTCAGTTGACTACGCTTCCTCTTTACAATAATGTGTCGGTTATATTCAGGAACAACCACGAACATATTCACAGTTATGGGTAGCTTATATATCATCCGTGCAAGCGTGGCATATTATACAGCGTTACCCCGATCCATGACATTGTCATTCACAAATGGAATTGCTAACATACCCCCCTGCAGGCAGTATTCCTAAATATTACGGTAAAACGTACCATTTAGTGTAGCATTGACTATTTGGTTGAAATCGACCATTATATCAAGTCATGAAGCGTCCAATGAGCGCAATTTGTGTCGAACAGATAGATGTAGTTCATGTTCGTATAAGATAAGGTTGATACAGGGTTAACAACACTTAGTAATATGCTAGACTATTATAATATCTCTCGCGTTATATTCGACTAACGTGTCCGTATGTCGATAACGTATCTCGGCACGTACGTTCTTGTGGAAAGAATCTTAATGGTATAATACTATATAGTTGAACGCGCCTCTGTTGTAGCAGAATGTGCTATAGCCTAATGTCAGGCTCAACATGCCTGCCGGAAAATTGATCGTTCGGATGTAGATTTTTAAAAGCAACATACCATTTTTCAATAATCCTTCGTATAGACATATAGTTTATAAAGATGAGGTCCAGATCTACTGCTATATATTAGATTTTCAAATTTATGTCCTGACACAGTTACTAGTTCGATTTTTAAATTATGTTACCAATTTTAAAGGCTAATGATGATCGATAAACCTTTTTACTTACAAAAAACGAAGACATCATTAAGAAAGTCCACACTACGTAGAATCATATTTGTGGGCATTAAATTGATGTGGTTTTGGTCAACTAGTAGCTGGGAATGAAATGCAGCGATCCATTACGCTAGTGATGCACATATTTCGATGTATGACGTCGACGTCACGCGCAACTATGATCGTTGGAAAATTATGGCTATGCAATCTAGGCTCAAAATTCATGTAGTAAGATTGCGACCCTCGCTTAGGTCGATCATATTAGATAGAAAAATTGCTAGAACGCAGTACTAACTGTATATGCTTCGGCGAAAGCTAAAATTACGGAAATATTCGTTTCATAATTTTAGTAATCCGATGAAGCTTCGGTGATCACAGCATACGCCTGTAATTACGTGATATATTAGGCGCGCATATCGAAAAACATGATGAGTTCATTTGACCTGTCACTTCTCTAGTCTTTTGTCGGATCATGATGGCGTTAGTTCTGAAGAGGTTTTAAGCGCTATAATCCTCATATACGATGAATGGTGGTGGTATTTACTGCCTTTTCTACCAGAAACCGTAATGATCAAGCAACCTTCGACAAAGCCAGACATCCAATTCGCCATTCCAAAAATATAATGTGAAAGGCAGTGGAATTTAGTCGAGCTAGACGCATGATATCCAAATATGTTAAATGAAAGTTATATTTTGATTGTTAATAAAAGCATTACTATACGTATAAAAAGCGGAAAACCCGTCTAATACGCCCACTCTTTAAATCCAACCATGCATGATTCATGGGCTCAAAGAATCAGGTCAGCATAAAAAGAAAGGTTAAGCATATGAAGCGATAATATAAATATTTCGAATAGGTGGTTCGTTGGGGGTGCATCTTTATAGTCCTTGCCTTAATGTAGAAGACAGAGAAATATACCGCGGACAATACTTAGATTGGATCCGCTTGCTGATCAGAGATAAAATGATGCTTTTCGTACAGCCATTTAATTTGAGTGATCAAACAGATTCGTCATGAGCTCGGCAAAACCCTACGGTTCTTTTTGCTGTGGCTTTCAGCGACTGATAGTACTGATCAAGACCGAAGCGTAGATTAAAGCAAATGAGACGTAACTAGGTCAAAGGGGAAGTTTGTTATCTTGTATTTTTTGTATGAGATACATGCATAATGGTAGATTCAAAACAGATCGTCAAGACTTAATTACGTCTAATCGACTTTATAAATTGTTTCTACGTAACGACGCTGACTGGCATACTTATACATTAACACGGATCACTTAATTAACCGTGGGAATGCCAAAATTTATATGATGATTTTAGAAGTTATAATCCTATGATTTTGAGTATCAAAATAAATTAGCGCACGACGGAATTTTTAAAAATGCTACTGTGTAAAAAATTGAGTTGACCATGAGGGTTATAAGGAAGGTAAATTGTTAGATAGTAATATCTCGTTCGCTTTAAAAGACAAGGTGGGTTGTATTTGATTTATGTTATTTGGAAGAAACATATGTTGGAAGTGTTTATATTGTGCAGAACCAGATCGATGGGGTTCTCCGATTTTATATGGTACAGATTCTTCGACCCATGTATACCTTTATAAATTGGGCTAACACCAACTTCCTAACAATAAATGTCAAGATTATGAGAGAAAACGTCTCAGAAATGAGTATAACAAAGTATGTAGCGTTTCGTAGACGAATACTTAATTTATGAAAGTGATCAGAATGATACTTAATCTGGTATAGCACCTATAATTGGCTAGCGACAGACCACTTCAAGTTTCTTTAAACGAATTCTGACGCTCTTAAAAGTTCATACTACACAGAAAGAGGCGATACTCGGTCGGAAATAATTGGTCTACTGATTCAAAAAAGTACATCCGGCCAAGAAAGGTTAATGGTCGATAATCATCAGCATACGTGTAAATATCGTCATTTGTGCAAGAGAAACCGTAAGACGTTATCGTAAGTTAGGGCTCTTTTTTTAACTCCTGTGAGCTTCCTCAAACTGACGGGTAAACAAAGCACATCGATTTCAATCAAGTACAATGGCCGAATTTATGGTACAATAGATACTTACCTCCTACTTTTACTGATTGATACCGCATCGAATTGAGTCATTCAAGATATACATTAGTTCTGCATTATTTTGAATGCGAAAATTGACACTGCAAGCACCACGTTCAAGGAAAAATATTATTTAGGAGAAGTTTAAGGGGGTAGGGCATTCGGAATTGATGACCCCTACCGATAGGTATACCAAACAATGCGATTAGAAATTTCGACGATAGCGGAAGCTTTAATTGTAGTGAATGATTTTCATGGCCAACCATAACGCTAGCAAAAGGTTGCAAGAATGGAGATCAATGATCGATCGGAATTCTGTAGTTTATGTAATGATTGCGAACTTAATATTACCTTAATGTAAGGATTGGAGTACCTGGTGAGAAATTTATCGTGCCCAGGTAAAACATATAGGGCAAGCTTTTTTTGTCGGGGTGATACATGTGGCAATCACGCTGTAATTTTGGAAATCGCTAAACTACCGTACAACTTACTATAATTACCAATACATTTGACGTTAAATTACATACTGTTGCTTATATATAATTCAATCTATGTATACGGTTTTATGATGCATTCCTCGTGTCAACAGAATACATGGCAAGTTGTTACGACTGACTCCTGCGGGTAAATAGGCTTGACGATGAGAATATTATCAATCCAAGATTTACCCTATATCCAAGCTCAAAACATTTATTGTCCATTTATGTACGTTTTAATAGGAAGTGCAATTAATTATGAGTTGATGATTCTATTAGACTTGCGGGTCTCTGTTACAATGATAAGATTGCGTTTAGCCAACCCGAAGCTGACATGAGGTGATATTAAATCACGAGAAAGGTTATCGTATCATATCGCGGTCGAACTGTAGGGAATCATATACGATACAAAAAATTGAATTTTGGAAGTAGAATGATCCGTTAGCGTGCATTTAGGCTATAGACCATTGTAATAAAGGCCAAAAATAAGGACGAGGTTACGCTTGATTCTAAACCAAATCAAATGTTTAGTGACGCAGGACACTGATTGAAATATGGTCACAAATTACAAGCCGCTATAAAAAACAGAAAACTTAGGCTTGATCATTCAATTGTTTCAAAAAAAACGATGACGTAGTGCGACTGCAAAGTAAAATTGGTATCAGTTCATTGCGTTGTGTGACTTACCGAGAAATCAAGATGTTGAAAAATATTATTTATTTGGGAAATTTACAATGTAGAGGATTGAGACAGGGATCGTAATGATTTGCAATATCATACAAAAAAAATGTGGTCATTGTTGGTGTGTACATACGCACGCAGAAGACATGTATGTCTCACAAAATGACCCTTATACACGTTCAGATATAAGAATATAAATCGAACAAGAGCTTTGAATTACAGCAGCTGTGCAAATTTAAATTTATAATGATACAATTTTAGTCTACTCTAGGCTGTATAAATAAAACTTTAATATAACTTCCAATCAGTAGATGCTAGAGGCGGGTCGCATTTCATATCGAAGACGGTCATAACATATAATGACTTAGCTGATGCATATCTATATGAAATAAAGTATCTATATGAATATAAAGTACGTAGGATGTCATATTTTTTATGATCTCTAGTGGCATAGGCTAACTACAGAGCAAACATACGTTATGGTGTGTGGTCTTAACGCCACGTGACAAACGTCGGTAACAGAGATGGAAAAAGAATAGGATATCAGTGGTAAAAAACTTTACTTTGGATCATATGATCTAAATAGCAAGAAGATTCTTGAAGCGACCTATGAGGTATTGTTATGTCAAGGCTTTCAATCTGTTTAAACTATGCAATTTCAATCGTATATTAATTAGTAGTTCGACTTTACACTTAAGGGGATGCATCAGATCGATGTTTCGAAGGGTTATTAGAGTATTAGCCTGTCTAATATAGACGCGTATTTATAATTCGCCATAAATAGATGGGGCTTACTAACGTAAATGTACAAAAAACAAAATTCGAATATTTTTGAATCGCAAAAAAATTCCATGACTGAAGTCTAAGCCTTCTCATCAATCATTGTAAGACAAAAAAGCGTACATTCTTGTATTTAAAATAGCGTGTTGAATACGAATACCCGGTTAAGTTGCCGTGAAGTGATATGAGAATGCGTTTTTAGCCGTAGCGACGATTGAAGCGATGTAGATTCACTACATTACGACAAGACGATTCATAACGTGCTACTTGATTGAGATGATAACTCGTGCAATTGGTTGAAGGGGTAGCTAAAATAATATTAAGGGCTTAAGGAGCAAAATATAGATGTTCGACATGTTTTAACTTAGTGCTCGGCAGCCATCTATGTTTATAAGCCTATATCACATATTCTGAAACCAACGCTCTGACTATGCCGTCGCCAAAATGCCGCCTCGACACCGATCTCAGCATAGACAATTGGTAAGTCATTGATATCAAACCATAATGGTTTGAGATACAGAAGATGCCAAGTTTAGCCTTAAGCTAACCCTCTCCGTCAACGCATAATTTTCTATAAGCCGAAGAAAACGTCGCGCAAGGCTGTTGCAATCATGTGTTTTTCCATGTAGAAATAATGCTGGCTTCAAGTCGATGGTTACACAGGCGAGTATTTATTTATGATCTTGTTGAGAAGGACGTTATGAGAAGTAGGCCTGACGATCACGCTATACTTTTGCCGATGCTTCTTCGTCGTGACGATGGACATGGGTAACAAAATGCTATAGAATATTTACAAGATAAATAATTCAAATAAGATTCCTGGCGCAGCCAGTCGTTTGGTCCACTAAAACGTCTTAATGACCACGCTTATGGTGTCTTGAGCGAACCGCCCTAATACTAGACCACGACGTTAAAGCAACGTAATTACACAATCGCGTGTAAACCAGTGACATCTATGCAAAGCCAATATGTCCATGAAGCGCAAGAAATGAGTGGAGGTGTTCATGGACCCGCGCAATACTGAGGTGATCGTCCTACGGACTCAAAATGTTTTGGTAACTAGTGACGTCTCAACCGATCCACTAAACAATTAAAGATGAAGAAAAGCGGTTGCGGTGCTGATACGTTGGCCCACGGTCAAGGTCACACATAAAGTTGACCTCAACAAGTGCAAAGTAGGCGGCATATGTCATGGTCCGGTTTTGTGGCGCACTATGGGATGCATTGCCGTCCGTTCGATGATGCAAAGAGTCCAGAGCCCGCATGAATTAATTGTTGCCCAAATTACATAAATTATCCGGTGTACAAAATCATTATTCAGATGGTTGAGGAGAGAAAAAATCGATTGATGAATGGATTTTGTTTTCCGGTCGACCCACCGCACGACTAAGTTGCTAGACTTTAAAATATTGTGCGCGAGAGGGACAAGGAGTTCCATTTTTACGAACAATGTGAAGCGATATTGAAGTCCGCGTATTAAAACGAAATTAATTCGCTACCCATGTATTTCATTATTTTAGACGATTACAATGTCCAAAAATACAAGAAGATCGCTAATTTGTGCATAGTACACCTTCAACTTGGTCACGTAGGCCGTCGTGCCCTCAAAGTTTATTTTAAAGACGCGTATTATATTGGCATTAGCAAGAAGTTGGTGAAGGAGAAGCAGACGTATAATGGCTGTTGATCAGGCAAATGACAGCGAATGTGCGGTATAATTAAGGCTTACCCACCCGCAAAGAGGCTATTATTATCGATTAGCAGTGAAATATGTAATTTGATTCCATCATCTAAGTATAGCAAAATGAATTGTTTTCCGTTAAAAAGAGGTATCACAATTTCTTTTGATTGTATTGCTAAAACATTTCTATGCTGATATCCACATTAAATGACTTCATTGTATAATATTCTACCCAGACCAAAAACCGTGTCAAGCTACTTCGTAGCAACAACCGCGGAGAGTACAAGTTGCAAGCGATGACAAGTCGATATATCGAGAGTCGGTTTGATTAAATTGTTACATACCATTGAACTGCCCAATGATGCAGGTGGCAGAGCAGTTGAGCTAAAAACTTCGTTACCCGTTTTTATTCGGCCGGCGGTGGTAAGGCCTTTGGTGTCCATAATATTATAGTTGGAACTCTAGAGAGCTTCATGCGAGCTTTTTTGGCATAAGTATATTTTGATTAGGATTTTATACTACAAAGAAACGTTGCACCAGTCGACAAGTTGTATCGTTCTAATTCGTGCTGTGTAATACAAGTAAAAAATTAGTGAACATAAGGTGGAAGTCAATACCGCGTTGCAAAGATATTTAATGCTTTCGAATACATAGCGGAGACGGACGACTGCATCGATGATAGAATGATAACCCTCTATTGCAAGATTTAGCTTTCAGTGTGAGTAAATAGCATCTTTCAAACATTCGGGAATATGCGGATACTTCTTAGCTACCCAGTAAACCTGTAGAGCATCTTCACATTATTAATATAGTGTATGTGTCGTGTATATTGTAGTATTAAAAATCTTCTTAAGGTAATCGTTAACGATGCGAAACAGATTTTACGACAAATTTATGATCACGCTCGGGCTATAGAAGAAGTACAAGCACTTCATGAACATGTAATGCTACGAGTAGCGCATTTTTTCGATTGGGCTTTACATCGATGACCTCGTCCCATCCAATAGCAGTAACAATATTACTAAAAAGGTTATGTGTGAACTTTTGAAACAATTATAGACAGAAAACACAAATTAATACAAGTACTTTCTTATGATGGAGATCGAAAGATTGAAGAAGGTGATGAATTGTTGATGCGGTACAATCAATAAATCTACAACGTCGTAATTGTTTGGCATACTTGACAGTAACCCAAAACAATGCGTCACAAGTCATAGGGCTCGAGTTGACAATTGAATGAGCGAGATACACGTCATGTTAATATTACGGCAAAGTTAAAGGTATAGGGGTATATTTGATGTTGTTAGAACCGGTAAGGGAATAACAAGACAGTCCTGAAACATATGCGACGTCCGGTTGAAAATAGTGTCACGATGTTTCAAGTTTATTTTTAGTGTAACATTACAACGGTCCAAAGTTGGGCCAAATATTTGGATCTTCACCGTTTTCTTCGTAAGACAAAGGACCAAGCATTCGTCTGGAGGTGGCGTGATTTTTGACAATTCTTCGCATCTCAATAATTTTAAACAAATGTAGTTTCATCACTGATACTCGTTGGCGACTATTACTCGCGCAATCGCTCAATCTATCAATTTCAAATTGTTGCTTACTATAATTTACATGTACCTGATGATCGATTTAATTGTCCCATATCTCTTAAGGAACAATCCACATCGAAAACGATAAATTGGTCTTTTACTTGCTTCTTCCTCCTCCTTCGTATTGTCGCCTCGACGAAGCTTAAAAAACTATATAAATCCGTCATTCAACAATTTTCAATTAGATATTTGAATAAATTCAAATTTTGACTTGAATAAGCTATGAACCTTCATTACATTAATGTTTCGAATGCCATCATGAATTTCTTATTACTTCAGACTGAGCTGCCGTATTACATTTTTTTCTAATTATACGCAACACTAGCAATGTTCTCAGACGGTTTGATTCGAATAGTACGATTGGCTCTTGTTTATGTAATATCCCGAAAGCTTCAAGATGGAGGTCATACAACATAAGCTATTAACAATCCAATCAATTTTCCATTCAATCGTTTGTGGTTTAATGAATTTAACTCTAAACTCGAATCGGTCAGATGTGTCAATTTAGCTGCCAATAAAACTACTCGATAATGCGAATTAACACTGAAGATGAGTAATTAATCCAGCTATCAAAAATATTTGTGAACATTACAGACGCTAGTCTTGGTGAAGCAAAATTGTGTTTTTTAATCGTGAATGTGTTGCACTGATGTGGACATTCAACTTTTTGCTGGAAAAGGAACAAGCCTTGTCGTGGCAGAGGCACAGATCGTGCTCTGGAAAAGTTTGACCTAGTTAACGACTTGTGGAAATGGCCACACTAATTTGTTTTTATTCTGCTCAATGATTGATTCTATTTGGTGGAAATTAACCTTGGTTCTCTTGTCGCTTAGTGATGAGGGATATTGACACGAATTATTCTACGCCTTAAGCGATCGTAATTAAAAACAAATTTGAGTTCATGGTAGGGATCAGATTTACAACACGGTCGTGAACAAGGACGCAATACCGATTAGGTAAGCGAAGACAATTTAATGGTCGACTACGATCAGGTACGCGATCGCAAACACGTACCCGATTTCGATTACATACGCATTCAAGGTCCAGTAGATATACATTTCACCGCGCGATTCGCGAGCCACGATCGGAAGACTGATTGAAGTGGGCCACGTCGTGCAACTGGGCGGAATCAAATCCGGAATCTTGGGTGAGCGTTCTGGTACTTCTTGGTTATTTTGTTAACCATCAAACAGAGTTCAATTTTCTTCGAAGTACACGTGTTGACATCTCTTCCGAATTGAAGTATTGGCTGCTCAACATATTCAAATGGTATTTGAATCAAGTTGAATTTAAGTATTTATTGACCAGGGATCAAGACCCTTTAAGACAAATCTCAACTGAGATCGAACGCAGCAATCCAGCAGATGACAAAATGCGAGATCGCGAGATGGCTCAATGGTCAGCAGGTCAAGCGTTTCGAATATCTCCGTATTGATTATGTCGATCTCGTAGAGATCATGGTGACTCATATCGATCACCTTACAGGTATACTCTTGATCGTTTAAATAATTTCACACGATCACTCTCAACCCCATGACAAACACGGCCATGTTTTCCATCAACACGATTCTACTTGAAGATTGCAGCCTACCCTATCGACCTATACAAAAGGTTGCGAAGAAAGCATAATTCATGGAAACAAAGTCTTAATGTCTGTAGAAGGTCGTCTGGGCATCAGTGGAGAGTCGGAAGCACAAATGTATCGCAAGGGATACTCCGCCACACATCAGTATTGCTACTGACTTTTGCTAGCTTCCGTTTTGGGTGTTGTATTCGCTTATCTCATCACCATGTATGCGTCCTTTAGGCTAGATTGACGTATTTTTTGTGCCTAAGGCTACGATCGCACTTTGAGTTAGATAATCTCTTTTGTTGATTTGACGGGATCATTTTAGACCTATATTATATGAGCTGCACGCTTTTATCGAGATTGCATGCGCCGGTCTCATATTAATTTCAGGGCTTCCTGAACTAGGTTTAATTTTTATTTTGTGCTATTTCACGATTTCAGTACTCAATCGAATTGTCAAATATTATCAGTACTTGTTAGATTGTGGTCGTAGCTCACACGACCTTGTCAGCCAACCATATTTTTCTCCAAATATACGTGAAGGGTCTAATGATCTTGAAAAAGGAAATCAGTTCAACGGAAACTAACTGAAGCCCCTACGTGAAGCGTAACGCTTCTTTGCATGAATATCAATTAAATGAGCTGCCCTATTGTGTATAACCCAATAGGCAAAGTAAACTCTATACTGTACACTTCAAATTTTGTAGATTTAATTATTCCTTTATAGCGGATATGAATTCTATATGTAAGACCATGCTAGAGATAGTCATGCCGATCCTTTAAAGTTGAATCGTGCCAGTACAGCTGTACTTAATTGTGGCGCGGAAACACCGTCAGCCGTATATCCTACTCTTGCCAGGTGTTCGAGCATCATGATTTCGCAGAGAAGCATATCGTAGACATACCCCACGTGCCTCTTCTCTGCAAGCAAATGATTCCACCGAATATATTGTTTCCTTGACGACAACATAGGGCTTGAATGGCATGTTCTACACCGCGAAATTTAGTAATTTTATAATCATTATATATTGAAGATTTAAAAACATTTTCGAAACTTAACAACAGACAAATGGTGTTAGACACGATCAATTATATTTTTTATCCTGTACAATTTTGATAAATTACGTATCGCGCCGCGCATAATGTCCAACATCGACCATAAATATTGTATAAGCCACCCCCAATTTATAAAATTAATCTGCTCCCACAATTGATATAATGTACATTATTAATATTATTGGTATGAGAATATTACTGTTGTAACCACTACTAAGCTATGTGTGCCGAATCAGATCTTTATTTGATGTATGCAAAAACATAACGAAGTTGACACGAACACATTAGTTTGGTTATGTTGAAGCAAAACAAGTAGTACGAAATCCTATACATCATACCGTGTGCTACGTCAAGCGCTGGTATGAATGTATAAAAACAATATGAAGTCGATTCGGGCACAGTAAATTCCATATATCAGTAGTCATTTTTATAGCGGTTCCTACTAATCAGTATTGTGTGGGATAATGGCTATTAGATAAAATGGAACGGTATTGACGTTATGGATCGTTATTATATCCCTCATAATGTCCTATTCACAATTCGATATATAGAACATAATCATCATATTCAATCTTATTCATCGCAAAAAAATATCATTAGCTACTACCTCACACACTCCAGTCATCAATATCGAATTCATAGCAATAACATTGATCTTTCCAGAACCGTTGTTTAGCCTATCGTTGATACACCTCTAACCAAAACAATATTACCGTACATTGTATCGCCTCGATACTTATGTATCCATCATTTTTGCACCCTTAAACTCCTTAACCAAGGTAACTGTTGCACCTAAACGTCATAATGTCTAGACCAAGTGTCATGAACCGATATTTAGGCCCACAATCTCATACAGCATTTTGTATTATCGATCTATCTTAGCTGTTTACTGATCGATGTAGTGTAGCATAGATTTAGTTCTTTTTGTAAAGTATCGATGTCTACCCTCCTACCTGAACAAATCACAAACATATTAGCATATATTAGAACATATTCAAATGGAGATCAGATCACCTTGACGTGTGGATCAAGAATCAGACCTACTCGGTCCCACCAAGGCAGACTACTACATATATGGGAACGGTGACCATTTAAGTGTTTTGCCAGTACTTTACACCTTTAGTGTTGATTGCCTCGTAGACTTTACAAATAAATGTTCTGGATTGACTTATTATGCAGTCCTCTAAATCGTCAGTAAAATTGAAGTTCACCCCCAGAACCCAAACGATTAGTCCTAACATCCATCGTAGTATTTTGCAATAATCAGTAATGAATCCTGCTTATCTTGCAGAATGTCTTTGGAACATTTTCAGTGCGTAAGGTCAAGCCTTGCATTATCAAGTTCGGCGTGATTGCTGTAAAAACCGGGTTTCATTGAAAACCTCACTTCACCGCAATTTTGCTATATCTCACATACGTATTAAACCTTTCTTTTTTGTCCGATGAAGTCATGTCTTACATGATTATATCAAAAAAGAAATATTCAAGACGGCTTTAAAAGCTACCGAGATGAAGACACACCTGATTCTAATCATTAAAGTAGACTTTCAGATCATATGAGTCAAAAGTCATTAAGAGGAAATATCTATCATACTTAAAGTAGTCCCTTGTCGATGTCTCTGCCTTATTACCATGCATCGGCTACACATATCGACAAATATCTGTACCCAAAACATTAGGTCCATTGTACTGATTGATTGTCGCACCTTACCCAGGCATCACTTCGATTGCACGTCCCGTTTGATTTTTTCAAATTAATGAATCGTTGAACCATTGATCGCGGTAATCTATAATCTTAGCTCATGATGTTACAACTAGTAGCCGTTTAGAAAAGTGAGTACCCGTTGCATCCTATAATATTGTTCTTTCGGATATGGTTTTTGATAAGCTTAGACTCCTATAGTGCAAGATAGGCGATTATAACTTGTCAATTGGTTGTTAAATGCTGATGGGTATGCAGCAGAAATTGGGAAGTTTAGGTGTTATCGATGGCACGCGCACATTTTTGTGGACCATAGAATCATCGAATATAATACGACCTCTTCTGACTTCAAAACTCTATTTAGTCACATGTCGAATGCGCATACGTTTACGAATATATGATGAGCTTGTGGGGCTTCACCTGGTACCTCGAATCAGCTCCAATCATTCCAGTTCATCAACAACTAGTTTATAACGTCTGAGGGCAAATTTAGATCTGAGAACAATATACGTTACACACCGCTCT
Organism: Hyaloperonospora brassicae; assembly: GCA_947650285.1. Lineage (NCBI taxonomy): Eukaryota > Oomycota > Peronosporomycetes > Peronosporales > Peronosporaceae > Hyaloperonospora > Hyaloperonospora brassicae. The sequence goes on along the minus strand of CANTFL010000397.1, from coordinate 56,734 downwards.
GTGATACCACCCATGTAAAACAATACTTATCATACGGCTTTTTTTGTAAGAATGACATCTCAAGAATATCACGTCCAAAAGTGCAGGGGGTGATCCTCCACTCAAGAGGCATGTGTCTAAAGTAGAGCTTTGTATATGTGACGTCCACAAACGAGTGTCACCCTCCGCGTGGTACGATATAATACCGCACCCGCTAGCGCTCACTTGAATCTACATAGCCAATTCAAATAGGATGTGTTGACCTACTCTGAAAAGGAAGGCGATGATCCGCCTTTCACGGCTCACCGTCGTAAGAAACGCCAAATAATGAACCGTTCTGTATAACAAGTTCTGTGAATGTGGAATCATATGGCGAGTGAGAGGTGAGGTATATTTAGGAACACGTACGACCCGCTATATTTTGATATAGGGAGACATATAAGAATCTCAGACGTATGGAACGACAACCTAGTACGTGAGCCATGTAACTATTTGTATTTTCTTGCATATGCACTAATGAATCGCTTTATGATAGAACTCGGGATGGCGGGCGTCACAGGAAACATGGACCTGTCGCAGCAGCACGAAATTAATATAGACATGTGACAACTCCTTTTGGACTGAGAAGTCATATAGCAGGTGAATACACAAAGGTAGAAGTCGGCCAGCCGGATCGATGCAATCAAGCCTTTTGATCTCAAACTTTTTTAACGCGCTATAGTTAATATTTTAGTTCACATCCCTGGTGTATTTCGAAAGCAATGTATCAAATAATACATACATAACAGCATTGTATACGTGCCTTTATCATTATGAGCTGTTATAGAGACGCACAAAACCGCTGATGGTACAACCGTTCACGGGGATTATTCAAACGAAAATCATAGCTTTAGCACATAGAGTAACAAAGTGTTCACGCCAAATGACTGCAGTCTACTGCTAAATTTTGGTCGTTTCATGACACTGTTTCACCAATACATAAACGAATACAATTGTGCATCCCATGCCTTTGTCTAATCCATTTTACCACCTTTTCAACAGAATATAATCGTTCAAAGCATGTATTTTTTCGCTGTTTAACCAGAGGGCATGCAATGATGTGGTTGAAAATAGTGTGATATGGGTGACACCATAGCTATAAGTACACAAATTCTCTTGCGGCGCAAATTTACTGCGAGCTAGTACAATCATGATGTACCAATACGGGCATCTATGCTTGGAGAAGTTTGCACTGAGAAGACATATTTAAAGGAAATTCGTAACATGAAATTACCATTATGAGAATTGATAATAAAGAATAGACTGTTGAACACCCTTATAACAATATCACTGAATACAGTGATATTATTACTATGACCCGAAGGTCTACTCATTGGCTGATACGGTGTGTAAATTAACCCACGAATCGCTGCTAGACGCGCGCAATAGGTGGTGAGTGACGCCATCATACGTTTAGTTATATTAATATAATTGAGATAGGACATATCAGACAGCTAAAGATACTGGACCTAATAATAGGGAAACGTTTAACTTTTGCTACGACCTAAGTGTTTGTCTTCGCCATTTAGCCTACTGTGTATAAAGGTAGGAGGGATCTCACCTTTAATGTTGGCAGTGAGGGTCGGCTCTGTACTGGTACTCCAGTAAAAAGCTGTAGTGGAGTGATGATCCGCTCTTTTGGGGAGTCGTTACCAACTCTCCACTGGCGCCCGGGCCACCTACTAACGAAAGGGGTACTCCAATTCCGTGTTCTTGATATCCTTCCTCACTTTGTGTACCCGTCGGTGGGGAGGGTTGCACTCTCCCAGGTGGACTCTTGTTAATGAAGAATTGACCGTGTTTGCAATGGGGTCGAGGTTTGATCTCGATGTGGAAATCCTTACATCGAGATAAGGGTCGACGTAATCTTGTGATATTCATCACGAGATCACTTATATACTTGTAGGGTGCTCGCTATGAGTCACCCTGATCTATAACAGATCGTCTTGTCCAAATTTAGACCTTGATTCGCGAGCATTCTGACCACTTGATCCGTCTCGCAATCTTGAGTCCTCAACCACAAAGGGTTTCTTGCGTCCAATCGCAGTTGGGGTGTCGATGAATAGCTCTTGATTTATGGCGAAACAATCCAGAGATATTACTTGATTAAGGTATGTAAACCTTTCCTTGACGTCGGGTGGCCAATGACCCTTCCACAGGAGAAGTCGACACGTGTACTTAGAAGCATATCAAATAATATTTATTGTTAAGCAATCAAACCAAACAAACATATCTCTATCTCCATTTCTTATACATCGCAAGCCACGCGTCGTTTTCCGCTAGAATGAAGAAACCTGTTACTAGTGTGGTAAACACCTGATCTACTTAATCGATCACAGTCGCCTTTCTGGTCGCCGATCGTGTGGTGCAACCCATCTTCGCCTGATTGCGATCAAATACCTGAGCACTGATCATGATCTCGATCACCTTCCTGATTGTGATCGCCTTGCTGGTCTCGGGTTCAATGGTGTGGTCCACACTCTTTTAATCGCGATCGCTTGTCGTGGTCCACACCGACACATGGTGTGACACACATCAACCTGCTTGCGATTGCATGTCTGATCGCCAATCACGATAACGATCGCCTCCTTGATCGTGATCGCCTTGTTGATTTCCTTCTTGATCAACTGATCGTCAGCGTAAGAACCCCCATGACAATGAATCCATCTCCATAACTTGTACCCTTCGCCCGTCTTACTCTAGCCCGATATCGCACGTCCCATCATGTCTGATCTGATGTCCTGTTCAGTCTAAACGTCCAGTAGACGAGATCTGACCAGTTGCGGAACCGGTTTTGCCAATTGTTTGCCAACTCTGATGTAACTGGAGCGAGATACCTTTTTTTGCAAAGATCACTTGTCGCTTTACCACAAAACGACCAGTGCCCCCATTAAACCTGGTAGCACTTTGTGGTCCGTCCAAGACCACAAGCGCATCGCGTAACATGAACATGTCGGACAATGTAGAAGGCGGCGGCTTTCACGGAACCCGTAAAAGGTACTTCAATTTCAGCGATGTAGAATGGGTTGCGATCCGACAAGTAGGTTCAACCGTTGGCGAAGATGCTGTATGGTCACGCTATCCTCAAGGTATAAAGACCACCATTTTTCCGATATCAAAAAATTCTTGGAGTGAAAACATATTTATTTGAGACTATACGTGACCTCGTTGCGAAAACAAGATAAGCAGAGGACTAGAATTCTGAGACAGTAACAACCCTACTTCGCAGATTCGACACCCACGCGGCGACGGGAGACTCTAAAGGTAGAGATCTTTTAGTTTTGGCAGTCGAATATGACTCCCTGTTTTTATGATTCGTTGAGATAGACGGTGCCATCAAGAATCTTCGCATCGACGATAGGAAAATGTGGGGGAGTGGTGATCACAATTTCCTTGTGATCTCGACTCTCCACTGGCGCCCAGATGACCGACTGATGGACGGGGTACCTCGATTCTGTGCTCTGTGTCTTGTTGCTCACCTTGTGTATTCGTCGGTTGGGCGGGTTGCGCTCTTCTTGGTGGACATGAGTTATAGCTGAACTTGAACGTTTTGAGGATAGGTGTTTATCGAGCGGAAATTCTTTACCCGCTCAAACGTGGGGTGGATCCCGTGCAAATTATTTTCTCGATCGCGTTATCTTTGGCACTCTCCCGGAGTTGCCTGTATCCAAAGGTGATGCATGATCCTTGAGCCTTCTGAACACTTGAGTCGTCTCGCGATCTTGGATCTAAAGCGTTAGGTTCCCTGCGTCCTATCGCAGTTGAGGGGGGTGAGAAATGATGTTCCGCCTGGCCAAACATTCCAAAGGCGAAGTTTGTAAAGACGCGGGTGACTCTCTATATAAAAAAGGCCAAATTTCCTGCCCGGGAAAAGTCGACGCGTGTCTTTCGTTGCAACTTCAGTTATGTTTAATGTTAAACAACCAAATCGAAATCCTATGACTATGTCCATCTGTTTGATAGATCTCTGTTGCGTATAGCCTGTCTATGTCATTCACCTCTTGCATCATGTGGTCCACAGCATGCACTCTGTAGTAGATCGCGGTGTAGTGGATCGCAGTATGTGATTCACACCAATTATGTGTCCACACCTCCCAGCGGTACATACCCAGGATAGGTCTCGGTGCAGTGGATCGCGGTGTAGTTGATCGCGCTGCAGTGGATCGAGGTGTATTGGATCGATCGGATAGTGGACCGATCGGGGTGGATCGCTTGGGTAGTGGATCGCGGTATGTGATCCACACCAGTCATCCGTCTACACACTTATGTGTCCAACAATCAAGCATTTCACACCCAGGGATCAATATCTCGAGTCTCTGATTGGGCATCCACCGTCAAATCGCAGTTACTTTCGAAAACTCGCATGTTTGATGATATTGACGATCCACTCCTTCAGCTTGCTTCCATATTCACCTATTTTGCATTTTCGTTAGCGATCTAGTATTTCAGTTAATGTTCACCCCTTGAGCGATCCGGTCCTTGTGACTTGGTTGTCTAAGCACTTGATCGCGGATCGTGATCGGTCAGTCATCGATCCTTGACTATACTCCTTCATGATCGTTAGGTAGATTTATCCATTTAATTTCCACAGTCTTTTTTCGTCATTCGGTCGTGTGATCCCATCCTTCGTACCAACAGGCCTATCTCCGAGCGCACTCCACCAAACAATTCGATGTCGCACTTAGTGCGGTAGGCGCGATCCACACTTTCCATCATTATTCTTTTGCGCTTCTCCTCAAAATTGCAAGTTTAATTTGCTCAGTCATGCTTGGTAAAGCGTGCCAATATTTGGCTCTAAATCTCAAGTTGTTTGACCCAGATGTGTTTGTGTCGTTTAGGATCTTCAATTCTCTGCTCTGCAAAACCTCTGAGCCGCCCAGGCCATGGTTTGGGATTCGACCAGAGCTCCTGCAACTTTAACAGGGTAAGCGTAAGATTCATGCTTACGCCCAACAGGTGCTCAACGTATCAATTTGCGTGGTAGCGAACATGTGGGTAAATCTGGTTTGATCAAAAAAATATGTAGGGGCTTGCACAGGTTCCCATCAAGGATCACCTCTTCCGCGAGATCTGAAGACACTTCCAGAAGTGACCTCAGCTGCAGAACAGGAAGAGTTTAGTATGAGACAGGCTCCCACTACGCTAACTCTTCATCTTCCACAGAGACGACCAGCAGTCGGAGGTCTAGAGCCTATGTGCCTCTGCTATATTTAGAGCGAGATGCATCGCCTTTCGAACGGCAAGCGATTGCATCGATTATATCGCTGCCACAAATTAGTACACTACGCATATGAATGCGGTATCCTCCTTTCAGTACTACGAGGCGCTGAGCACAGCGACCATCCATTAGCCAAAAAAGTGGAGAATGAGGGTCAGACGCTGTTGCAAACCTGATCTGCAAACCTCTTGACGAAGGTTGCTCCCGACACAAAGTCAATATCTGTCTCTGCACCCATTGGTGAGTTACCCCCATCACCTTGACGTTGCATATATGACAAAAGACTCGTCACTTCGCGCCCTAGTTGACTGCGGGGCTTCGATCATTCTTGTTCGTCGCCAGTCATTGGATTATGGAAGGTTCAACTTCGTTACACATGACATCCCTCCCACAAAGCTGACGGTGCGCTTAGCGACAGGCAAATTGATTACCGTGGAGAAACATGTAGTTGGAATGCACTAAACTTTAGAAGACGAATAGTATGATGATGATGTCACCGTGCTGGATGTGGATGACATGCTCGACGTAACCTTAGAACTGCCTAGGCTCAGAAGGTACGAGCCTCTCCAAGTGAGCTGGCAGCATCGATCCGTCAAGACGTTTGACACTTGTTCATCAAATGTCCCAATAATGAACGTCTTGAAACGCTTACATGAGTGAGGGTAGGTGTACTACAAGTGATTACGATGGTCTCTCCTGTAGTACAAAACAATATTACGACTGTACAAGATCGCAGTGTAGCTGATCATCACAATGTAGAAAAAGCTCCCGGCGACTGTGAAATTGCACAGTTGACCGAAGGTCCACCACTCGAAGACGCCAGGTGTACAGGGATATGGACGCGGACCAGAAAGGCAGCAATGAGGAGAGAAGAGACCTGTTGCCAAGATAAGACAACACGGTGATCCTAGGTCGACTAGACAGTCGACCGTTGAGAATAGTTGCCTGACAGTGTTTGAGCTACCGTAGTCAGAAGACGTGGATGAGAAGAGTCTCTACGTATTAAAAAAAATATTCCTCAAGCGGTATTTGCTGAGAGAAAGATTCCCCAGCAGCGTCTGGATGTGACTTTACAGGAATTAAATGAGATTTTAGATGTCTTGGTCAATTATGGATCATTCTTGGGCGCTTAAACGCTTGATATGATTGCGCCTTCGAAGTTAATTGCGGATGTCACGATTTCCAACGTTAGAACCAAAGCGTTTTTAAGTGATCTGCGTTGTGGCAAAGACAAGAAGATCTGTGTACTCGTCGCAGGACGAGTACGTCACCAATATTTGGTCTGCAATGGTTTATGCTGAGAACGAACAAGTTCTCAGCAGTTTATTGATTAAAGAAAGTGTCCTCGATGAGAAGACTCGGATTGATCGATACACGTCTTAACCCTGAGAGTTGCTTCAGACAAGTCCTAAGGATTTGATCGTAAAAAGGATGTATTGCCTGAATCTGTGCCTTGCGAGTTGCTCAAGAATAAAGGCACTCGGCAAGAGATCGAGATCAAACCGGTCTGGAAGAAATGTTGCATATAGCGGTGGCGACTGCCTTGTGAAAAAGTACTAATGATCGACAATTTATTTTCCGATCGCTTCGCTGCGGGTTATGTGAGGGAATCAACTTCCCTTGACAGCTCTCCGACCTTCCGTTTATAAAAAGCCTTAGTAGGGTGGCGGTTGTGCATGCGTGCAACAAGCCGAATGCTGCAACGGTACCGGCTTAGACGCTGATACCGCGGAAGGAGGTTTTCATTGATGGTGCATCTACGAGTACCTTCTTCTCGTCCATGGATCTGATGGGTGGCTTCTATCAAATCCTTATGCGTGAATGGTACATCCTTTACACAGCAGTGAGCACCCCGAGTGGTATGCTCTGTGAGTGGCTGGTAATGTCTTAGAAGCTTAAAAACGCTCCTATAACGTTCAACAGATGTGTAACAAACCTGTTGAGATCGGTGCGGATTTTGGCACCAAGTTACTTTGACGATGTGTTCGTTCGTAGACGGAATATGGGCGGAAGGACGGTCGTGGAGGTTTATAGAGTACACGTTCGTCAGGTCCGTTCGAATCTCAGGAAGTATATTTTCTCGGCGTGCAGAATACCACATCTTGTGTGCACCGTGGGTAAGCTTGGCGTAAGCCCTAATCCTGAAAAGATCAAGGCAATCACCGACTGTCCAGTTCCAGTCGATGCTAAGAAACTGAGGAATTTTCTTGGGCTAGCAGCGTACTTGCACAAGATATCGCACATTTACGCTGAGATAATTGTTCACCTTTCTTGTATGCTCAAGAAAATGTGAAGTAATCATGACCCGTTGATTATCAGAGTTCCTTTGAAAAGATCAAGCAGAGCTTGATGCGATCGCCCATAGTAACGATATATGAGAAGGAAAGACCATTACATGTGCTCTGTGACCCCAGCGATTACGCAATCGGCTACGCTCTGGTGCGGTTTGACACAGACGGCGTCTTTTGTGCCGTCTGTTTTCAATCTCTTCAGCTGCGACCAGCTGAACGCAATTATACAGTATATGACAAGGAACTCCTTGCCATGAGGTATGCACTGGCTAAGTTCCGCGTCTATCTTCTAGGATATGGACCATTTATCGTCTACACGGACCATGCGTCTTAAAGCACGGCCGTAAACAGCCCACACCACTCGAAGCGAATAGCGATGTGGCTGTAATTCTAAGCGGAGTATACCTTTTCCGTGGAGTATAAACCAGAACTATTGAACGTCGTCGCAGATGCGCTCTCGCGCCGTCGCTATTTCTATCCGGCCGCGGTAGTCAACAATGAGGCCAAGCCCACGTTGCGACGCTATTATTTAGTGTTCCGTCTTCGATGTTACTCGATGACGTGCGAATGTCATTCTCAGAAGATGAATTCCTCCCACGCTTGATGGATCATCATGTAAATCCATCCCGCAATTTTTGGCAGACTTACCGGCACTGAAAGGCTTCTGTTTGGACCGGTATACGACTCGTACCGGCTTGCTGTAATACACTTCTGTTGCCGACGACTTGCTTTGTGTTGTCTTTCCCTCACATAATGATTTGCGATTTCGCACCATTTTTAAATGTAACCATGCGCCAAATAGTGGGCATCGTGACCGTGAGCAGTTTAACCTCTCGGTATGTCGTGACATTTACTGGCCCCGCCAGTATCAGTTTGTACGCAAGTACATTCGTTTTTGCGAGGTCTGTCAGCGTTTGAAGCCTAGTCCTTAATTCCGTGGTGGCAAAGTATTGAAAGTCGATTTCTATGTACTTCGTCGTCGGGTTTCCCAAAGATGCTCTCAGGAATACGGAATAACGGTATTATTGTGTTTGTGGATCGATTCAGCAAGATGTACCATCTTGATGTAGTCCCCGAATCGATCACTGAACGTGGGTGTCCGCGTGTATTCGTTGACCTACTGTTTCGACTCCATGGCTTACCTCGTAAACTCGTCTCGGATCGAGATCCTCGGTTCACGGCGTAATTTTTGTTGCAATCTCTATACATGCACATTGGAAACATGCTTAACGATGTCAACTTTTGCTCATCCTGAAACAGATGGTCAGACAAAACGTGTCAATGGCGTCCTCAAAGAAATTCTGCGAGGATACGGGCCAATCGATTTCGAGCTAAAATGAGATCTTGCCTATGGTATAATTCTCCATCAACAACTTCGTGCATGCGTCTACAACACATACACCGTTCTGCGTGAATGTCTTACGCCACCCACGTATTCCCCTCCTGTTACAGAGTGACTCTGGTATAAGGAGAGAGGGAACCTCCCGGGAAAATTTGTTTTGGCTATTGCTTATCACGTATCGACGCTCACGCCGATACGTTTGATGTTGATGTCGGCAATGTCGACATCGAAAGGGGGGAGTTCAGCGGTAGCAACGACGATGCAGGAATAATCAGCATCTTCAGCGACCATGCCAAGGAGGAAGATGACACCCTTACTGAAGAAGAGACAGACCTTTTGGTAGTGCGAACATGGCGCACTGAACGACACAACATCTATTTGGCAAAAAAACCTTTTGATTACTCGAGAAGTGTTAGTCCGTTTCACTCAGAGCTCCATCGCTAACGCGATAGACCGTCGAAATGAAAGGCTGAAAAGAATAAAATATCAAATGATCTATCATTTAAGAATAAAAGCTAGAGCTACTGTCTACGGTAGACCTACCTAAACACGCAGTAACTAATGTCGGCAGTTGTATACTACTGCCGACATATATTATACCACCTTTCGCGGATTGCACCGCCAAGTAAATGCATAAACGATTGAGTTTATTCGTACGATGCGTACGCTTCGTACGTTTACTGTTGGTCCTCTCCGCCCGTTTTATCAGTACGAGGTCTCTTCCGAGAACGAAGACAGCCATCACGCTCGATATTCACCAACTGATTCTTGTGATCGAGGACCAAACTTTCGAGTTAGTCCTTTAGTAACACAGTCTCGCGACGATCCAGCACTAGCTCGTCGCGCAGGAGACGGAGCTCGCGTTTTTTTTCATGTTAAGCAAACGCAAGGTCCAATAGTTCCTTCTACCGATCGGAACGATAACGATGTAGGTCGTCTCTTTGTCATGGCGACGAAGGCGCTCGTGCTCCACGTGCTCCACGTCCTCCCAAAACTCAAATACGACGCGGTCATGTCGATCTAAGATATCCTTCAGACCCGGCGCCTGGGTCGGACCTGTCATTCCCGCCGCCACTAAATCTGCTGATTTAATCGCACGATGGATGACGCCTTTATGAGGGGCTTATTTTGAGAAACCGCGTGAGGAACAAGGAGCGGACACGTCTCTTTGCCCGCTGGCGGGGAGTATCCATCCTCGTTTGTCAGCTGAGATCCTCGATCTTAGATGTTGTTTGACGTTTAAGTTCTCGTCAAAAAAATAGACGTGGCACATCCGATGGGTATTCGGGCCCATCGGGATACGTGAACGCGTTCTACGATACCAAGGTGTCTGAATAGACATTTCGCTTTTGGTTGCCATTATACCATCGATGCTTAAGAAAAGCATCGAGATAGAAGTTTTCCTGTGGCGCGAAAGTTGCTTGCGCTGGAGTTCAATCCATGAGAATTACTCGCATCGAATTGTAGTATTCGATGGTGATGGCTTCTCTCGTAAAACAATCCATTGATAAGCCGTTCGGGCAAGCGCCACGGCTTATTCTCAGCACACTGTAATGTGGTACCAACTCCGGAACCACGATCATCAGAGTGACGATGGATCGCGCCATCGTTGACGCACTTGTCCGTCGTTGCACGAGCTGGCTGTGATAATAAGTATGCATACTCATCGCCATCATCTTCATCTTCACTGATGAACAAACTGTGACGCAAGTCAAGAGTCTTCTCGTTCATAAGATGTTTTGATGAAGAAATAGGTTGTGTCATTTCGGGTAACCCGCGTTCCTCTGACGCCTTTCCCGAGTCAGAAAATCCGACTCGCCAGAGTAGATGACCTTCACCTTGGAGTCATCGTGTGTACGTGGTGTGATACCACGTGCAACTGAGGCAACAGGTACATCAGGCAGAGATGAAGCAGCGGAAGACGAATCCTCTGCCGCTGAGGCTTGCGCAGTCTCTCCGCATTGACAGAATAACTATGAGGGGCAAGGTTAGTTATGAATAGATCTTACCAAGCAAATGATCCTTGTCCCAATGGTGTCCAATGAGGGGTCGCCAAGTTTTGATATTCACAAAGTGACTATCAGTTATGGAGGGGTGATGTAACGGGGAGCCCGTCACATGAAATTACCATCATGAGAATTGGTAATAAAGAATAGACTGTTGAACACCCTTATAACAATATCACTGAATACAGTTATATTGTTGACATGACCCGAAGGTCTACTCATTGGCTGATACGGTGTGTAAATTAACCCACGAATCGCTGCTAGACGCGCGCAATGGATGGTGAGTGACGCCATCATACGTTTAGTTATATTAATATAATTGAGCTAGGACATATCAGACAGCTAAAGATACTGGACTTAATAATAGGGAAACGTTTATCACCCCCCAGGTTTCGTTACTCACCCCTACCCTATATATTACCATAATTTACTCGATTCACGCCTTCTGATTGGTAGGATCGAGAATATTACCGGTCTCAGAATTAATTTATAGTCTCATTTACAAATGCAAAAAATTCCAAATCTATACAATCTATGCATGTCGTTAAGTCGGCGACGTGTGGCAAATTATTATTCCATTTGACCGAGTTATGGCTCGGTAAAATGAGACTTTTATAAGATCGATTCTGGAACAGGTTGGGCTTGTAGCGATTATCCTGCATGGGCACTGTGACAAAGGCATCCAACAATACTATATTTAAAATTGACTTCAAGCCAGACGCAGACGTCTATCAAACGGTACATCAATCGTCTCAATACATGCTCAATCAACTAACCAGACTAACGTGTAATTTTTGATGATGGCTGTTGCTCGACTTGGCGTCTGACAAGATCCAGATTGAGCTTTCCTCGATAGGATTTCCCCTAAAAGGCAGTCGGCACCCGCTGGGCACTCAATTGACTTCGTTTCGATTTAAATGGAGATCAACCGCAGTGTTGACGCCCACTCCTCCTCGTCGTTGTGCACAATGCAGTCAATGAGCTGTTCGAAGCCGATCAGCATGACAGCAGTGATCACCGGCATCAACGAGGGTGGCTCAATGAGCGCTACAAGATCCGTCGCTTGCGGCGCAAACGTTGTTTTTATGGAAACATCTGCTTAGTCGTTGAAGACTGTCATCAAACCGGTTCTTGTCGATTGCTTTTCCACTCATGGATACAGTGACGAATCTAACTCATATTGATGGTCTTGTTGATTCAGATGGGGGCGCAAGCCGCGTCAAGCATAAACATGGGAATCATGTGAATTGCGGCAATATTTGGGGGGGCGGTTAACGAAAATGGGGGGTTAACGTTTCCCTAATTATATCAAAATCGTTTTAAATTTGCTACGACCAAAGTGTTTGTCTTAGTCATTTACCCTTGCGTATATAGATGTAGAAGGGCACTGACCTTCACTGTCCAGTGAGAGTTATCTCCGTACTGTTAGTCCAGTACGCAGATGGTGGCGCCCCGTTATAGGACAGTTTGCGCGTAAATAATGAACCTAATGTACTTACCCCTTCGTCAAAAACAATTTGTGATCATGATCTTCCCCCATCGGGAAGAGTAATTTTGCTCATTCCCGTATGTGCATAAACAGATGAAGCGTGCAAAACTTGTGAAGCAGTTACAAAAGGTTGTGTGGTTCAAATGTTAATAGGTTGGATCTAATATTGCTTGACGCTCACCCAGATGCCTCCCTATATGGCTTAGCGATTTTATCGTTAGCCTATCCTATTCAGGCGTAGCAGCTCGATCAGGTCTTACTGATAATGGTGCTATTAGTGCTTTTGGTGCTTTATCTCGATCTTTTTTATGATTGAAACGATATTATACATGAGAAATATCAAGACAAATGTCCTCGGAAGTGATATAGAGGATTCTTTATCTGCGTAGTACAATATATAGAAAGGCTGGTAAACAGATCGGCGTCACGCAAATATTCGCCGAGTCAGTTGGGGTTAAGGACACATTTAGCTTTATGCCATGAAAGATATTATTGGAGGACTTGTTCCCGGCAAGTTGAGCTCAACACGAAGTAACTCGCTCCTCCAAGGTTCATGAAAATACCAAACATTTCGCGGTAGTTGAGAGCCGATTGCACGTTATAACTACAGTCGAGCGGTCACATATCACTTCACTGTTCTTAATGTAAGACTATGTAGAGACTTCACCAACGACTTATCGACACGACAGTCAAATGAGAGTGCACTTTGCTTATGCAACGACACCAGATTATACACATCGAAACCCATCATCCCCTTACACTTGTTCGAATCTTCTGGAAGCCATTGTGGAACAAGGGAACATGTATAATCAGTAACTTGAATATCGAGGATCCATCGTGATTGCTTCGATAACATACGGTGATTCACCATCCATCATACTCCTATTGTCGATCCTTCGTAATCATCACGTTATATAGTCAGCTATCTTCTCTCGCGATACACTTCTTCTGAGCATGGGATGAGGACCGGTACCTAACCCATCACCGGATCTAAGCTCCTTCGAGTCGGTAGAAGCATGACTAATCGCCAGTGTTTATCAGTAGACGAGTCGGTGAGTGTACAGTACTAAAGCGCTTTGCACTACTGTCAGTAAAGACCAAAGTGTCAATACTTGGCTCACGCGTCAAGTTGCGTGCAAACTATGGAGCCACGTTTGAGAAACGGAAATTCGCGAGTATCCAAGTGAAACGTCAGGAGCGAACGGTAATGGCATCTATAGCAACGTCCTTGAGGAACACACACGTCAACCGTTTTTTTTTCAATCATAGCCACAGCAAAGGTAGACTGCAACAGGTTTAGCTTCGATTCAGCTAAATCAAAGCAGCTTCTGGCATCACCGCTTGACCGCGGACCGCCTGTCGTTCTCGACAGCGTTCAAGTTATGCATTTTCTAAGATTGGTCGTCCGTACACCTGAAGACAAAAACGATGCTGCATGAAGGACTCGGTAAAGGATAAGCGTACAAGGGGAGATAGACGCTAACCACTAGGCATTTATCGAGAGCCAGACTTTTCGATCGTGTCTCCATGCTGTATCCACGCCTTCAATTTTTTTCCGCTCGAGTATTCACGAGTGTAACGATCCCACAAGAAAAATGATACACGTGCACGAATTGTACGCTAGCGGTCTGCACTAGAAACGGTTTCCGAAACCACCGAAGAGACGACAATATCCACAGACTGTTGTGGTCGATTATAGCGAGTAGGTGATAAACTTGACCGGTACGCGTTTGAAACTGGTGCATTGCGTTTCTAGTCTGCTTTGACTCTGCAGTATGCTGACCAGTGTCTGTCGCCCGTTGCAGAGATAAATGAACCCGTGCTGAAGCGAAGTCAGACTTACGTGAGCACTTGAAGTTTATCTCCAGCAGTAAACTTAGTAAGCTCACAAGACACCGTTAGTCGAGCTGATGATTTGGTTGCGCTGACCAGGCATCGCTAGCAAAAGACGATGTGTCAATCTCGTCCTGAATGCTGCAGATAGAACGTACAATAAGGAGGCTGTCGTCATTATGCGTTGGGATCATCGAGTATTGACGCCCTCAGCCGACGGGTGCTCGTTACGCTTGCTGACCATCGTGGATACGTAGACTCTTGCATTTGTCTATGCGATCAAGTGCTCTCGAAGACGTCACTGTGCACTTGTCATTTCGACACCTCGCCTGCGATCAACAACATCAGCATCCAACTGCAACACGGACAAGCATGAAGATTTCCGCGACAATGTTGGTTGGACTCGCCACGGTTCTCCAGCATCTACAGCTTGTTCAAGTTGCCAGTCAAGAAAACTTGGACAGAACTAGTACATTCAGCTCCAGCGATGGCTCGCATGTGGAGGCATCCACGTCTGCATATGTCGTCAGTAGCAGTACTTCCAATGGAACGGATGGTAGCGACGCAAATTTGTCGGCGTCAGCAGAACTGTCACCCGTAAATGTCGGTGGCGGCGGCGCCTTCCCAAAGTTTCGCGCGCTAGAGCCGCCCAGCTACCCCGTCAAGCGCACAACCGCAATGATGGATCTGTGTCCACCCAAGTACCTTGATCCATCGGCGATCAAGAACCGCGCGATCCCAACCAACAACTGGTGGGGAAACGTCATCGCGCACGACTCGAATGCAGCCATTCAACCCATTTGGTCGAACCCGTACTCCCTGCAGATGGTCGTCGACAAGGCGCCCTTCGGCATGTCCACAAGCTATCCGTATCGCAGTCGCTTTAGTGGCGGCAACTCCGGCAACAACGGTGCCGTCAAGTTCTATGCGCACGGAATGGTTCGCGAGTTCTTGTTTTCGGCCGAAGAAATCGTGCAGCAAAAGCCTACCTTCCAAGTTGTCGACTGGGCGGACCAGGGCGTGACCGTCAAGTTCACGGTCAGCTCGTCCGGTGGCAGTATGATGTCGGACATTGTTTCCGGCATGGTCTACGCCTCGATGAAGTACTCGGGACTTACTCCGCGACTGGTGTCAACAGCAGCAATCTCCACTGTAAACGGTCGTGCCCTAGGGGGTCTTCAAGTGCGTGGCTCCAAGTTTGAGATCGTCTACAACTCCGGTCAAAAGTGGGTAGTCTTCGTACTGTCGAGCGACGGTCGCATGGCAAAAGACATCACTCTGACTGCCGATGGTACATCTGCACTCAAGAGCACGGGTGTTTTCGACGGCATGTTGCGCGTTGCTCTCGTTCTCGAAGACTCCTGGCTTAGCACGCTGGAACAACACAAGTTGTGCACCGTGCAAGCAGCAAATGTTGACCTCCGTGACGACAGCTCCTACGTGTTCAAGTGGAAGACGATGGGAGACTGTTCTAGTGGTCTATTGCATTTCGCAATGAAACACCATGCTGAGACCCTGGTCACGAGCAACGGCGTGCGCCAGGTGGACGGCATGATAGCCTTCTCGACGACCCGAGGCGCGCATCAGGCTTTCACAACATCAGGTGGACCCGGCGATCCGGTGTGGGAGATCAAGGAGACTCAGCCCGTACCCGAAGACATCTATCCGTCCCGCAAGATTACATCGGACGTCGTTCGACAGCAGCGTATCATCGACCACTTACGCGAAGACATCAACAGCACATGGTCCATGCCGCTGAACGGCAGCTACTACTTCAACGGCAAAGCTGCGCAGAAGTATGCCTCCCTGTGTCTGATTGCGAACGACGTAGCGGTCATGGGCGACGACAAGAGTCTACTTAACAAGTGTCTCGAGAAGCTACGCCGTGTAATGGCGCCGTTCGTGGCCAACACTTGGACCAACAAGCTCCAGTACGACCAGGTCTACGGCGGTATCGTAAGCTCACAGAGCTTCAAGACCAAGGACTTGAACTCGGACTTCGGGAACACCATGTACAACGACCACCACTTCCATTACGGCTACTGGGTGCACGCGGCGGCCATCATCAACCGACTCGACCCGACGTGGAGCGATCTCAGCAAACTCAACGCCATGGTCAACCTACTCGTTCGCGACGTCGCCAACTTCGACCCAGACGACAGGTTCTTCACCCGGTTCCGCTCGTTCGACTGGTTCCGTGGCCACTCGTACTCACACGGTGTGACTTCGTTTGCCGATGGCAAAGACCAAGAGAGCACGTCGGAGGACGTCAACTTCGCTTTTGGCATGTACATGTACGGCAAGGCCACAAACAACGCGGCCATGGAAGCCGTCGGCAAGCTCATGACGCGCGTCAACTCGCACGCGATCAAGACGTACTTCCTCGTAGAGGACGCAAACCAGATCCATCCGGCCAACTTCCGCCCCAACAAGGTCACGGGTATCTTTTTTGACAACAAGGTGGACTACGCGACGTGGTTTAGCGCCGAGAAGTATTGCATCCACGGCATTCAGATGATCCCCGTGTCCGCTGTGACCGAGTTCGTGCGCACCAAACAGTTTGTACAAGAGGAGTGGGAGCAGGTGCTGGGAAACGAGGCGATCGTCACGCGCGAGGACACGAGCAACCCCTGGCTCTCGCTGTTGTACGCGAACTTTGCAATGGTCGACAAGCAGCGCGCGATGCGAGTCTTACAGAAAACCGAAATGGACGACGGTCTATCCCGTTCCTGGGCACTTTACATGGCTGCTAGCTTTGCTGAGTGAGCCGTACGGCCTGCTGCCCCTGAGCTGAGTACATCAGCCGCTGTTGTCATAGAGCACATGTAGTATCACGTTTGTTCCGTCCATTCTGTTTGCTAGTTATTTGGTCACCTCCTTTCGTCCTCTTCCGGATGTAATCGATTTCGCCGTGGCGTGTCGATGAAGCAGGTCAGCTATTGTGTGGAAGGCACGCACCGCACAATAGCTGACCTGCTTGTTACCGCTCGCAGTATCGGCTACTCACTTGGATCGCACGTTGAGCTAAGCCATGCTGCAATCGTCGGTGACCTTCAGACCCCGCCGTTCAGAACGCGTGATTGTCATTCAAGACGTGCTGACAGGACACCTCCTGCTGTGTTGCGCCATTTCAGTCAGTCACGCGATCTGCGTCAAGCCTTCGACCGCTGCAGCGAAACCATTAAGACGAAGGTTCCATCGAGATTTAGACCGGCTGAGTGGTCACCGTCCAAGCGTCGCGATCCACAATCTTTGTCCGTGCATTTTTCATTCATATCCGACAAGAGCCGTCGCATGGAAGTCACTTGTGTTTGGTCCTATGTTTTACACGAACATTGAACCACTCGAGCTCCGGGTAGTTTGGAGGTGCTACTTCCGCAGTCAATGTGACACCCATTCGAGCGCTTCTGGATCGGAAGTGATCTCTTTTCTACTGTACATGAAATGAGTAAAGGCTTCCACGCTGTAGCGGTTCTGCTGTTGATTCAGCTCCATCGAGATGATGGACGATCGCGGTTGTGAGTTGGAAATATAAGCGATTCCTCTATTCTTCTGGGAAAAGCAAGCTCAAGTACTGTCTGACTGCCTGGACTCGACCGAACAGACCGGGAGTGACCTGTAACTCCGAGTCGTGTACGACCTGTTGATTGTTGATTGATGATTGATTGGGGTCGGCAGGAGTCATGACGTTTGAAGGGGGGTTCCATGGAAGGGTTCCTCCTCGTCCTATAAGAAAGTTACGCTCATTGGAAAGAGATGAGCAATGAATATCACTTTGCTTTTTGCTACTTCCTACATTCCACTTCCTTTAGCAGCCAAGGGGTGCTGCATTAGAGCGCAAAAGCTGTTAGGAAATAGCCACTTAACCTCCTGCCTTCTACGTTTCATATTGAGAAACACATCCAATGTTAAGAGAAGTGTCTGCTCAGGTCCAGGCGTTGCAGTGACGCTGCAGTAGAGTCATAGTATTGGAGTAGATCCCCGCTAGCGCGCACTTTTGACTACCCATACAATCTCCACGCCGGTAGCCACACACACTTATCGGTTTATAGATATCGCAGCATCCAACCAGCATTTACGCAGCGATACTTTTCGTGACCTTTTCTACTGCGTTAAAAAATGTACCTCGTCAGCCATCATGCTCAAGGACACACGAAACCATAAGGCGCCCATTTCCTACTAAATAATCGTATCACAAAACTCTCTCATCCCGAATGTTGTGCTCTAGCTGATCCTTCATGGTACTCTTGCTAACGTGCAGATTACCGTACAGAAAGCAGCTGATGTAGAATGTTATTGAGTTTCGACGGTGAAGGTGTGCTGATCACATGCGCGGGCATAAAGCCATCTTTGCAGCACCATGTCGAAGCCCAGGAACAGCATTGGCGCAACACACAGTATAGAGAGATGTGCCACAACAAAGTAAGCTTTCGTACAACATCGACATGCTGACTCAAGGCGAAATGAACATTCAGATACTGTCTGCATTGCCGCCAGGGGCTGAATAGTTGGAGCATGCGGATTGTGAAGACGTGTAATCAGCAGTTTAGCATGTGACATAGTGAGCCGATGTCAGTCAGCAGCGGCACTGTGTAGCTTGCCAGCGGCTCAGACAAACCCGGCGAAGATGCTTTCCCAAAATGAATAAATAGATGTTGATTGACCAACGCTGCTTCGTGATTACAGCCTTTACTTTCTGTGCTTCATCTTGTATCTTTCTTCTTCATTCTACTTGCTTGGCCTTTTCTGGACACACCCCTACCTGCGCTCGATGGACGCAGCGCGTCGTATCGAATGTGCGCAGAGTGTCAAGCGCATGTGATTGGAATATGTGTTGCGGAGGCTCGTGGCTATGGTATAGAGGATGCGAGGCTACCGATGTAGGAGGTTGCACGAATACTTGGAAGTGTGTGTGGTGGTATCAACCCTCATAAACAATTAGAGCAGCATCTGCATCCAGGATGGTCTATTCATATGTACGGTAAAAGCGCTGAATGCCATTTCCAAAGGCTGAATGCCATTTTCGAGCCAAAACAACCGCTTTGTAGTAATTTGGCCGTTGCACCGCTGCCAGCAGATTCTACTGCTGCTGCACAACCACTGCCCCGCGCGAAACCAGTCATCTGTAAGGAGTGTCTCCTTGTGACGTTTTTTACGCTTACTTGACGTGCAGCTTTTCTCGTCCTAGAAATATGACACGGCCTTGTCTAGTTTGTGGCAGCAAGAGGGATGTCACGGATGTCATCTGGACACGTCCTAATCTTGCTCCGATCTAGTGAATTTTGTGTACGCTTTAGGAACTGAGCTCCCTCGAGCTCTCTAGCCTATACGTTGTTGTAAAGATGCAGATCACTCTTGTCTGTACAGCTTCACATAAATGGACACGTTTAGGTTTCTGAGAACTGTCGTGGATGGTTCGTATGGGCCGACTAGACATGTCTGCTGCCATCGCTCCTCTTCCAATCCGCCTGCAGATTCTCGCATGCATGCCAATACGAGAATCTGCGATGTCATTTGTCATTCAGGCTATCGCAAACCCCGCGGCGCTTTCGTACGCAACGGCACGATCACAAAAGAACTCGTAGAACCTGACGCGTGCTAGAAGAAGTTCAGCCATGGTCAAGCATCCTTCTCCGGATCCTGAGCAAGCCACAAGAAGTAGCAGCTACATGCACGAGCTGCGCGCTAATGTCTGTCCGACCTCGAGCAAACGTGCACCGCAAGCTGTTTACCGTTAATCCACACATATCTGACCAGCTTTTGCACTTTTTCGCGTTTACGTAAGTCCCGCGAGCCGACGGGTGTAACTTCTCCTTGTTGCGTTTTCTACTATTGCGTTGGTTTGCTGCTGGTTCGGCTTTGTTGTATGGAATTGTTTCGAGGCGGCAGCGAATTGCCAGCAAAAGATCGGCGAAAAGTGCTGATCCAATGGAGCGCTCATTCCGACGCAAGTGCGCGCTTGCTGCTATCATTCGTCTCCTCAGGCGAGACTACTTCTTTACGACCAAGGTACCGCACCAGCGCCAAAGCGTTCATTCCAGCAGCTACCATCAGTAGCAGGTATCTGCGTGTCGAGAATCTTGGGGAAGGTCCTGATCGCACATGTCGAACTCGTTACACTACAAGCACGTTTCCAAGCTGCTTTCGAATCGCTTGTTTAGCAAAGTGTCCTAGACGAGCTCGATGAACAGTGATTCTCAGCAACTTTCGCCAGGCAATCGTCGAATCCACAATTGCGCTCCACGACACGGTAAACCCAAGTGCCATCGCCACAGATCTTGATGTCCCAAGAGCACGCCTGCAAGTACAGATGAGGCCACTGATTAAACTCTTCTTTGCCGAACTGGATTCTCTACCTGCGGATCGTCGTCTGGCTGGGCGGCGGAGTGTCTGGCTAAAGCATAAGGGTACGACATGGCCATCATTCCCGATACAATCAGGCGCACACAAACACAGGGCGACACCATACGCCAACGCCACCACGTCTGCTTCTTCGCACTGAAAAAGGCGACAACAGAATAAGACTTGTGCATAGGAAGCAGTCATCAATCGACGGTGTTCATCAATGCCATATTTTTAGATGCCATCTACTTGGAACAGTCGTCGTTGATCAGCTGACCGACAGAAAGAAGCTCAAGGTCTCCACGCAACTGCCGGACAAGCGGCACAAGATCACGTTCGTCAGCGTGTTGCTGCTCCACCAACTGCAGCAGCTTCTCCATATGGCTCTGATGACGCCTGAATGCTCCTGCCAGGTTTGGACTTCGCACAAGCGCTTGGAGCACGCGCAAACGACAAGTCACAATAGGGCAGAGCTGCTGCACCACCAGAAACTCGTCTAGAAATTTTGCAAAGATGTTCCTCTCGCCAAGAGCAAGAGTCGATACGCACGTTTGTACAAGTAATCGCTCCTGTTGTTGAGTATCATTGTCGTCCATCGGTGTTGATTGCGCACTTGTCAATGACGCGAAGTAGTCTTCAAAAACCTTAACACATAAGCTCAGCAGCTCTCGCTCCATTTCTTCGGGAATGTCAGAGCGCTGCTGGTGAGCCTCAGCACTGTGAATCATAGCAGAGGATACGCACGCGCGATATAGCACCATCAATGTGTGCAGTTCAATCGAGGTCATTTCTTTGCGACTTTGAGCTTTCGCCAACGTTGGCGCCAGAATCTTCGGCAGCGAGCTCCCCAAGTTCATCGCAAGAAACGTGCGGCATACATGATCAACAAGCTGCAATTGCTGCTGCTGCTGGTCAGCATTTGCCTCAACCGGTGCAAGAGCTGTGCTGACGAAAAAGCTCACGATGTGAGCAAGATCCACAGCCTCGCGCCGCTGGAAGAGAACGTCTACGAGAAAGCTCTTTGCTTCGCTGTAGATGCGTGGACTCTTGCAACAGCTTGCAAGCGCACGCAACAGGTGCACAGGATAACACGGTAGGTGATACACAATGGCCGCGAAAGCTAGCTGGTCCGCCGCACCCAAGGCATCAAAGTGCGTCCGCACCGGCATTCTTTGTTGCTCGTCTTCTGGTACCGAAGGAGGAACAACTGCTGCCAGGTTGAAGAAACTCGACAGATTTGTCAACACGCCGTCCATCTGATCGCCATCCGCAAATTCAGCAGGAAGCTGCTTCAGAACAGAAATCAAAGCAAGCAAACAGCGTCTGCCAAGCTCCATGTGCTGCAAGTCAAGCTGACTGAGGAGCTCAGCAAAGCATACCACCCACTGCATCACCATTGGCCACTCAAGCTTTTGGCTCTGTCGCTGTTGACCACGCAGCGCAGTGTCCAGCTGCCTGATAACGAATGCCGTGCAGGTTCGAAAACTCACCGACTTCGGCGTGCAAAGCACATAGAATTCGGTCACTGCGCCCAGTAAGCGAATCTGCTCACCATTCGTTGTCCGTTCGGAGCCCAAAGGATTGCTACGCTGTGAAGCAGAGTCCAAAATGAGCCCGACGACTTCAAGCAGAGGCCATAGTACATTCTGCATACTGGCGACAGCACGAAGTTCGTGCGTTTCCTTGTACTTTGCAAGAGTAGTGATAACGTACGAGCATACGCGTTCTTCTAATGTCTCATCCTGCGGCATATCTTTGACAGAAACACTCGTGAAGGCAGGAAGACGAAGAAACGCGCACGCCAATTTTGATAGCGAGACGTTCAAACCGTGCCATCGTGAAAGTGCTCCTGATCCATCAGAAGTGACAGAAAGAGCTGCACTCGCACTCGGCAGCATCGGGTAGCTCTCTGGTGCGAGAAGTCGCTCCTGCAGTTTCAACACTGTCTGAAAAAACTCACTTTTTCTGGCTCCATCGACATTCGCATCCAGCAAGTCCGTGTTGGCGCCTACTACAGCAGTCGTGCACTCGACAATGTACTTCATGTGCTCCACGTGCACGTCCGACAGCGCGTCGCTGCTACCATCCAGACACTCCAGCCACAACTCCAACAGAGCTGGTAGCAAAGCACGCGTCTTCTCTTGCCACGACGCACAACCTGTCGTACTTGCAGCGTTTGTCATCGACGAAGCAGTAGTAGCAGACATGCCTGTCGCGACAAGCTGCGGTACGGGGTACAGCAGCAGTGTTTTGGTCGTTGGTACCACCGCAGCTGACCGTGCACTCTGCGTTAGCGCCTTCGCACTCTTGCTTCTCGGTTCAGTACTTATCAACAGCAGCACTTTATGCAGCACTTTGAGCGCCACGAAGCGCAGCGCCAGTGCACCCGACGGTCCTTCAGCTTTCTTAGAGCCTCTCATTTTTTGCCGTCCTTCTGTTTGCTTTGCACGTCGACTACTGCTCGCCTCGGAAGCCGTCGCCAACACGTCGTAGGTGTTCTTCATCCGGATGCCTTGTGTCTGTGCCGCTCCAATCAAGTCGCGAAAGTTTTCCAGCAATCGACTTTGAGCTGCTGGCCCAGCATCTTGTTGCACGAGCGCAGGCGCAACGTCCACGAGCTCGTTCATGGCTTTCAGTGCGTCTTGCCGCACACCGACTTGCAAGTGCGTGAGTCCACTGCAAAAGTACGTGACCACGAGCGTCGCAAACGGCTTCAAGGCACGCGCCAGCACGGGCAGCATGGCTTTCCACGCTTGCACGGCCGCGTCCCGCACGACGCCTTCTTCGTCCAGCAGCGCTGGCAAAAAGCGCTCCAGCAGCACCGACGCGTTGGCCCGCAAGTTACTGGCCGTGTCCTGCGCTGCCAGTTCCTTCAGTCCCTGCAGCGCGCGCTGACGCATATGCGCATTGTAGTGTCCAATCTGCTGCAGGAGCGCTGGTAGCGCCTGGTGCCGGTGCGTCAGTTGCGCGGCGTGGCTCTTGTCTTGCAGCAGCGACTGCTCGAGCAGATTGATGCGGCGGGAGGTGATGCCCACGGACGTGACATTGGCAGCAGGTGCGACCCGTCGACCGACTTTGCGCTTCGGCCGCTTGAAGTCCGCGGGCTTCCGCTTGGTCTTCGTGGCCGGCGCAGCGCGAACCATTCGGGACGAGCAAGTGACGGCTGGTGGTGGCGGCGATGGAAGTTGTGCTGGTGGTGGGAAGGTGTGGATGTGGATTGGTTGAAATCAGTGTGTCGAGGTAGGCGATTGGAGGAAAAGAGAATCGAGGCGCGCTCGCAGCGTGGCGCTTGAGTGGGTACATTCAGGCGATGCCAAAGGTTGGTAAGTGGTTTTGTAATGTACCGCTGGAGCCAAAGCGCAGGTGGCGGCCGGTGGATCAGTTCAAAGGCGTTGGATGACGTTGACGTCTGTTGATACTTTTTTTGAATTGGATTCCAGTACTCACTTGACACACGTAATGAGTGATACGGAAAGAATGAACGATGATTTCGTCGGACTGATGTCGTCGGGTTTGTTCATTTGCCGTGCAGATCAACATGCAATTTAGTTCCCAGCCATTGCCAGGCGACCACTCGGTTCTGCTCGTTTGCGTGCATCTGTGCGATTTGGTGCGCATTCGTTGTAGGTGGCGGGTAGGCACTCTTACTCGTACCCATGTACGAACGTGCGACGGTGTGTCTGTACCCTTTGGCCAAAAAATTGCAACAGCTGGATGTCTCCTCCGATCTCATTACGTTGCTTTGGTAGAAACCTACGCCGCACTTGCCATTGTCTGCGACTTCGTGTCGCGGACAATCGTGTGTAGGAGAAGAAATTAACTGTACAATGTTCAAATTAGCTCAAGTGGTGACATCTATCGAGAAGAGAAGGAAACACCGGATCAGCAAAGTCATTCATTGGAAAGCACGACTTACTGCGCCAGCACAATAGCTGTGCAATAGCTTCAAGAAGCCTTTTCGCTTGGCTTGTCCTTGGCTGCCTTGTCCATTGCAGCAGTCTCCTTTTTCTCGTCCTTCCTCTCCGAGCAGCTTACCTCCTCCGACTCTTTGTACTTGATCTTGTTGTTCACAAGATTATGCAGCGCGATCGTGCAGCGAATGAGCGAGGACAAGTAGATCACCTGAAGCAGCAGTCAGTGACAACAACAACAACGATGGAAGCATGTCAACACCTCTTTCCGTCACACCCCGACACAGCGAGATACCAGCAAGCACGCGTCCACGTACGAAATGCATGTCGTTGGTCTTTACAAACATGGACCGCACGAGCTCGTCCACGTTCAGATTCGGCAGCAGGTTGAAGATGGTCTGCATGTTGTAAATGATCTGGTAATTCGGCGGCAGACGGCCCGCTACGACATTCTCGAGATACGTCTTCATCTCCTCAAGTCGCTCTTTCAACCCGCTCAATGCCGTCATCTTGTGCTTCACTTGTCCAGCCAACGAGCTCACCGACGGGTCATTAATGTCGCGCAACAAGTGCTCGACCCCAACTTCTTCGGCTTCATAGGCCCCCACGGTCGACTTGATGTGCTTAAACACGCGCTTGATTGCTTTCCCGTCCTCTTCGACTTCTTCGACCGAGCCGTAGGCTGTTGTTGGCAGCCCCTCGACGTTCGAGCGCACGTCACAGATCACGAGCACTGGGTTCGGACAGTACCGACGAAAGAGGTCGTCAATGTCCAAGTCGGCTTTCCGGATCTTAGGGCCCGAGCTGTAAAAGCCCACGATGCGCTCCTTCGCGTTGATCTTCTTGAACATGAGCGACATGTTCTCGAGAAAGTCGTGGTCGAGGTACCAGATCCCCGGGTTCCGCAGGTCCTCGTCAAAAGGCACGGCGAACGAATTGGTAATGTCGCACTTGCCGTGGAACGTCGAGCCCAGGAGCACGCCCACCACGCGCTTGCTCGTGTCGCGCGCCACGCGGTTGTAATGGTCCACGATGCTCAGGAGCACGAGTGGGTGCGTCACGACCTCTTCTGGTAGCTGCATCTTGCTCGGCATCGCCACTGCGGCTGCCGTCGTCGACACTGCCTCGGTCATGTCTGCGCTTGCTTTCGTTTTTCTTGCAGCGGTCGACTCCACCAGCGACGGACGCGAAATCTTGCGCCGTCAGGAAAAACGAAGTCTAAAATAAAATACCCGCTCCCCTTTTCCGTGTCTGAAGTAACGCAACGAACCAAGTGTGGGTGGAGTGGTCGTGTACACTCCGTGTATGATGCGTGTACCGCACACCATTTACCACTGCCGCATGCCGTCGTCGACTCTTGTTCGCGCGATCTACCGGTGTCTCCTACGCGACGCGCGCGAACTGCAGCGCACGCCGCACGTGAACATTCGACGGCAGCTTCAGCTCGAGCAATGGGGAACTGGCGGGTATGTCGAGCCACTGGTAAAGTACGAGCAGATGGTACACGGTTCGGACGCAGTGGTGTTCAAGTCGCTCGCGCAGTATCAGCAGCTGCGGGACGACGGGTTCTTCATTAGACCGCGTACTGTGGACCTGCGACAGAGCATTCGGTTGGCGTTTCGAGAGAATGTGCATCTTCGGGATGCTGAGGTATGTATCGAACGTGCTGAACTGAAGAGAGGGGGACGCGGATCGAGGAAAAGAGCTCACGACGAGAGGTCGCTCTCTCTCTCGTTTACTTCGTTTTGTGATTGCGTTCAACGGGTGTTGATAGGCTGCAAGTGCAAAAGTGGACGATGCTATCAAGTACGGAGAGCCTGTAACAAGGAGGCGATGGCTGTGTTGTAGACGAAGAAAGGAAGAGATGAGTTGACTTTGTTGTGTGTTGTTGTGTGCGCGGCGGTGGACCCTGTGTTGCAGGGCATTGAGTGAACTGGCCGACCAGCTGTTTCTCGCACACTGCTCTAGTGGTACGACGCACTGGAGGCTTATGAGTGATGGTATCGGCAGCTTGTTTTCTTCGGTATCCTGACGTGTCGGCGTTGCTGCTGTCGTCACTGCTGTTGTTGTTTTCGATGTGGTGCTGCAGTGACAGTCACCGGTGGCGTCCGCATCGAAGCGACGAGCACGTATGTGGAGAGTCACAGCAACCCGGCGTCGGACACTTACCGCTTTACGTACCGGATCACCATCACCAATGAAAGTGAGAATGGTTCAGATTGTGCTAGATTCGAGGGCTTCAGTTGTTGCGCCTGTGCTCACGACGTGTGTTTTTCCTCATGTCAACGTTGTTTTGATCCAGACGAGAAGTCCTCGGTTCAGATCTTGGGACGCCAATATACGTTTGAGAGCGAAAAGGGTCAGCGGGTTGCGCTGCCGCGGCATTCGCCAGGAATCGTGGGGGCCACGCCGTTGCTAGCACCAGGGCAGACGTTCGAGTACGCGAGTGGAGTTGACATTGACGCCCCGCGAGGATCCGTGACCGGCTGTCTGCATGCTTTGCGCACTTTGGAAGACGCTGGAGAGGGCGACGACGGAAAGCCTTTTGACGCGCTGGTCTCAAAGTTTGCTCTACTTGCCTCGCCCATGCGTAGCGAAAGGTGAGCTCGGCACTCGTCGATACGTACGCGCGACGTCTCATGCGCTCGTTGCTAATGTGCTGCAAAGGAATGCGCCAGTAGCAACGTCACGCGAGCGTGTACGATCGATTGCCGATATGTGGTAGACTTTTCGATCTCGCAAAACCTCGAGTGCTGTACTGGTCCATCAGAGAAGTGTGCACATGTTGGCACAGAGTCTACTGTTGCGTACAATCAACGAGACGCTGTCTGCGGCTAACGCAACGAGGCCCTTATGACAGATGAATAAGGCGTTTGTACATGTAACACTGCATCTCTCTCTTAACCTCGAACAGCATGCATCCTCGGATATGAACAGATACCGACGATGCGCTTATTGCTCACTCCAAATATGCCTCGCCATGCGGTCAACCAATTCCAACCCGCTTACTCGACCAGCGCATGGTACGTCGGGTAGTACATCTTGGAAGCGACAAAGTCTTCTAGCGTTGCACCACGGCGGATCGTCGGCCGGAGACCGGCAACATCTTCCTCCAGGGCAGTCTCGCAGACAGCCGTGGCCACCTTGAGCGACACGTCGCGGATGTTCTCCACAGAAGGGAACACCTGCCCACTTGCAATCTCTTCTGGTGTCATGCACTGCGATAACGCCTTCGCAGCAGAGTAGAGCATGCCGTCCGTCACACGGGTCGCTTGGATCACTGACGCGGCAAGGCCCACTCCCGGGAAGATGAACATGTTGTTGCACTGGCTGATGACGTGCTGCACGCCATTGTACATGACGGGCGGAAACGGACTGCCACTGGCAAACACACACTTGCCCTTGGTCCACTCGTACGCTTGCTCAGCTGTGCACTCTGCCACGGAGGTGGGGTTCGACAGCGGGAACACGATCGGTTGCTTCGTGTGCTTCGCCATTTCTTTGACAGCCTCTTGCGAAAACGCACCTGCAGCGGCACTTAGACCCATGAGCATCGTGGGTTTCGCCTGCTTGATCACGTCTACGAGGCTCGTCTTGTCTGCAATGTCGCTGCGCGAAAAGAACTGCTGACCCGAGTTCAGCATCTCTCGAGACTCGCCAAGCAGTCCATACTGGTCGAGAATGTAAAAGTGCTGGCGAGCTTCTTCTGTCGTCATACCTTCACGCAGCATACCCTGGAGCAGAGTAGTGGCCACACCGAGTCCTGCGCTTCCGGCACCAAGTATCACGATGCGCTGGTCTTTCAACGGAATCTGCACACGCTCGCAGGCGCTCAAAGCACCAGCTAGCACCGTCGCGCCCGTTCCTTGGATATCATCGTTAAAGCACAGCTGCTTGAGACGGTACGCATTCAGCACGTCTGCAGCGTGCTCGCTTGAGAAGTCCTCAAACTGCACCAGCACCTTGGGCCATCGGTGACGCACAGCACGCATGAACTCATCCACCATGGACCAGAAAGCCTCACCCGTAAGACGCGGCTGCTGCACACCAAGGTAGTACGGATCCTCAAGTAGTTTCTGGTTGTTCGTGCCCGTGTCGAGCATCACTGGCAGCACCTTGCGTGGATCAATGCCACCAGCAGCAGTGTACAGTGCCAGCTTCCCGATGGGGATACCCATGCCGTTCGCACCAAGGTCACCGAGCCCCAAGATACGACTGCCATCCGTGACAACAATCACCTCCACGTCATCCGCCGGCCAGTTGTGCACCATCGCGCCGAACTGGCCGCGATCGCGCGTGCTGAAGAACATCCCACGTGGGCGGCGAAACAAGTGGCCGAACTTTTGGCACACCAGGCCGACCGTCGGGGTGTAAACAACAGGGGCTGAACGTGGCATCACATATCAGCACAATGCCGCGTCAGTCCGCAGCCTTGTCGTTCAAGCGAGCGCGTCACGCCATCACATAGCACGAGTTAAACAAAACAGCAGCACCCACCCATCTCCTTCATGTGCTTGATCAGGAGGCGAAAGAAGAGCGTCTCGTTACGGTCGTGCAAATCCGTGAGGAAGCGGCTCTTGCTCAGCGCGTCCTTCTCGTGCGAAAACGTGTCGTACAGCTTCGTCAGCTGCGCTTTCACCGTCAGTCGACGCGGCGGCACCAGACCTCGTAAACCTGTCAGCAGCACAGCACAAGCGCACACCACACCACATGTCTCGCGTCAGTCCAAGCACAAAGGAAGAAGAAGAAGAAGAGCAACGTATCGGCAGTTGGGGTCATATGTATCGACGTACCGAGCCGATCCCGTTCGACGTGAGGGAACCCCGTGCCCTTGTTGTACAGCGGGTCGTGCACGAGGTTCAGACCTTTCAGACCCGTCTTGATCGGCGGGTTGTACTTCTTCAGCGTCATCAAATACGTGTCAAGCGTGTCGTACTCGGAACCCGAAGGCTCGCCGCCACTCATGACCTCCTCGTCCTCCTCATGGTCCTCGGGGAACACGGGCGCAGAAAGAAATCGTGCGTGAATCGACGTGGACGCACGCAACGCCACCGACCGGAACGTGCGCTGTGGGGCAAGTAGTTGCCGTGCCAACATACTGTTGACGCGTCGCGGTATGACGCGCAAGAGCCAAGAGGTGGAGCGCCGAGTGTCGTGTTGTAAATTATGTGCGGTACCTTAATTGAGGTGGCGTCGTGACGCGCGGCTCATTTCGTGCCAAGTTTATGTGCAGCACCTCGACGGAGGCGGCGTCCGATGTGGGTGTGTCACGTTGCGGCACAGTTTATGTGCAGCACTCGACGGCAGTCGTGCCAGTGCGTGTGACTTGTTGGGCGACATGGGGACGATGCGGTCGCGATGACCGCACTGGTCAAAAACCGACTCGCACGAGTGCTTATCTGCGCGACTTGGTCGCCTTCGTTGCAGCATAAGCGACACTCCTGCATAGCAATGCAGTTTCGCGAGGCGGTATGATCAGCCTTAACAAGCAATCGACAGTTTTTACAGCCACTTTGTTGCCTCGTACAATCGTGCAGTACGTCGACGCCGTCGATATGTGTGCGTATAGCCGTACTGTATCGACAGTATGACGAAGACAGTCTGTTCTGTGCTGCATTCGACGACTTTCTGTAGTTTTGCAAAACGTCCAATGGCACGACAGCAACTCATGCGCTCGTTCCTTGCAAAAGCTACGAGATGTCACTTGTGCCGTCACTTCGCCACTGCAAGTAATGAGGCGATGACGCTGAATATCGGCTATCGTTGTACAGTTGTTACTGCAGACAAATTGTAGTCCACGTGGGACCGCACTCGCTCCTACAGTCCCCTTTACACTGATCAAGTGGACTCGTGAACGAAAAAAAATCAGCGATGCAGTGGCGACACTACCATTGCACACGTCGTGCATGACCGTCGTTCTAAAAATGCGAAACGTCACTCACGCAGCGTCACCACACACACACACATACATACAAGCGTACCAACATACAAGCGTACCAACATACAAGCGTACCAACATATCAATGTACAAAGTTGCCCCTCCCCCCATCGATTATGTCATATCGATATACACGAACGCCACCTCAACCATACCGGTTACAAGGTATATCTGTATAGATGGGTGGTGGGTGTATACGTCGTACTCAGCTTCCGCGCAATTTCTTTGAAGGGAGAAAAAAAGATGCGACAGTATATCACGAATCTGCGAGTATAGTCAAGTCCCGATATTTCCCCCACCCGCACCCGACGTCTCATTTCGCAATCGAGCAGCTCCATCCCAGGCGCCTCCCACCCACTCCCACTGCAGACCCCACCGTCGCTCTTCAAGCCACGACCGCCCCACGACCGTTCACCTGACCACTGGTATGGCGATCGAAAGCGCATTCACGAACGCAGGCAAGAAGGCGGGACTTGAGGCCTGGCGCATTGAAGACCTCGAGCCTGTGCCTGTGCCGGCCGCTGAGCAGCACAAACTCTACAGTGGCGATAGCTACATATTCCTCAAGACAACGTACGTGCTGACGGCGTTTTTCGCGAGCACTTTGCTGCTACACTAGAGCTTCGAACTGATGCACTGGTGCACTCTCTCTCTCTATGCGTGTGCTTTATGCTACGGCTGTGGCTGTTAGGGCTGGACCGACGTGGCACCTTCACTTTTGGCTGGGCAAGGCGTCGTCTGCAGACGAGAGCGGTGTAGCTGCGTACAAGACCGTGGAGCTTGACGACGCACTGGGCGGCGTAGCTGTCCAGCACCGTGAGTGCCAGGGCCATGAATCTGTAAGTGTGTTGCAGTGCTGGTGCTGACGAGTTTGCCGTACCTAAGTGTCGTTCTGTGTCCCTCCCTCTCTCCATATACGTGTATGTGTGTGTTCTTCTTTGGGTGTGTAGCCACTTTTCCTGTCGTACTTCAAGACGACGGGTCTGCAGTACCTTGCAGGAGGTGTTGCGAGTGGCTTCAATGAAGTCAAGCGCGACGAGTACACGAATCGTCTATACAGGATCAAGGGAAGCCGCACCGTGCGTGTTGAGCAAGTGCCACTACAGAGTTCGTCTCTGAGCGTGGATGACGCTTACGTGCTGGATGCTGGGCTCGAGCTTTTCGTATTCGCCGGAAAGGAGGTCAATCGTGTGGAAAAAGCCAAGGCGCTGGAGTTTGTTTGCAAGACCAGGGAAGCTCGTGGTGGCCGCGCAAGTGTCCAGTTCATTGAGGAGGACCCGAGAAACGAGGCGTTTTGGGCCGCTCTGGGTGGTTTCACGACTGTGACGCGGTCGAGAGAGTCAGATGAGCACCATGAGAGCGCGGTTAAGAAGAACACTAGTGTGCTCCGCGTGAGCGAATCGACGGGCGACGATCTGCAGGTCGACGATATTACACCGTCATCGGGTGTGCTCACAAAGGACCTCTTGAAGACTGAGGACGTGTTCGTGATTGACACTGGCAACGAGGTGTTCACATGGGTGGGCAAAGGGGCTTCAGGGAGCGAGCGCAAGAGCGCCTTGACGGTTGCTGAGCACTACCTGAAGAAAGAAGGGCGCCCGGTGCACACGCCTATAACGCGCGTGGTCGAAGGTGGCGAAACGCCCTTGTTCACGGTGCTGTTCAAAGCTTGGACTCCGCCCAAGGTGCTCGAATTCGGTCACCAGCCAAGCCAGGGGGTCGCTAAGATGCAGGAGGACAAGCCCGTCGACGTAGAGGCATTGGTGAAGGCCGATTGGCAGTTTGAGGAGGATATCGGCGTGGATAGCACGGGTGACGGAAAGCATGAGGTGACAGTGTGGCGTATCGAAGGCCTGGAGAAGGTGGCAGTGCCGAAGGAGCAGTATGGTCAATTTTACGATGGCGATAGCTACATCATTCTGGACGTAGTGACGCCCCCGAGTGGCAAGCCTGCGCAAGTAATTTACTTCTGGCAGGGACGCTCGTCGTCGACCGATGAGAAGGCTAGGTCGGCTGTGCTGGCCACGTTCTTGGACGACAGCTTGGGCGGCACTCCTGTTCAGGTCCGTGTGACTCAAGGCAAGGAGCCAGGACACTTTCGTGCATTGTTTAACGGAACGATGATCGTGCACGCCGGCGGCAAGGGTAGTGCTTTCACCAACCGTGAGGGCAAAGATTCGTACGATACGGATGGCGTGTCGCTCTACCACGTAAAGGGTACCAGCGCGAAGAACACGCTCGCCGCGCAGGTCGAGGAGAAGGCGTCGAGCCTCACTTCAGGCGATTGCTTTGTCTTGGTGACTCCTGCCAAGGTTTACGAGTGGCAGGGTGCTGGATGCAGCGGTGCGGAGCGTGAGGTAGCGTCCAAGATTGCCTCTGTACTAAAGAAACAGCGCGAGACTGTGGTTGTTGAAGAGGGAAGCGAGTCGGATGATTTCTGGGACTTTTTGCATGGAAAGAGCGAGTATGCACAGTCGAAGTCGTCGTTCGAGGCGCCCCATGAGCCGCGTCTGTTCCAGTGCTCGAATGCGTACGGGTACTTTGATGCACGCGAGATCGTCGACTTCGCGCAAGATGACCTCAATACGGACGACGTGTTTCTCTTGGATACGTACACAACGCTGTACGTGTGGATCGGTGCTGGTGCGAATGAAGCCGAGAGACGCAAGGCCAT
The DNA here is from genome assembly GCA_947650285.1 of Hyaloperonospora brassicae. Taxonomy (NCBI): domain Eukaryota; phylum Oomycota; class Peronosporomycetes; order Peronosporales; family Peronosporaceae; genus Hyaloperonospora; species Hyaloperonospora brassicae. The sequence continues at coordinate 23,672 of CANTFL010000397.1, read as the reverse complement.
GGCACTTGCCGAAAAGTATTTGTCCGTCGTCCAAAGCGACGGCCGTGGCGAGGGCACACCCGTCGTGGCAGTCCACTGCAACAGCGAACCGCTCATGTTCACGAGCAACTTCTTGGCCTGGGACAGCAAGTACTTCAGCAGGAACGAGTTTCTCGACCCTTACGAGGCCCGTCTCAAACTGCTAAAGGAAGAGAAGGAGAAGAATGCGCCAGAGGAGTTGCCCAGTGCGGTCACCGTCAGCAATACTATTTGCAAAAACGAAGCCGCTGTGCCTGCTCCGGTGACGGCAGCGTCTACCCATGACTCGTCTACGAAGTCTTCAGCTTCAAGGACGACTCCAGCATCGCCCGAGACCACTCCGGTATCGTCGAAGACCACCCCAGCATCGCCCATGGTCACTCCAGCATCGCCCATGGTTACTCCAGCATCGCCCATGACCACTTCGGTATCGTCTGGGACCACTCCAGCATCGCCCATGATCACTCCAGCATCGCCTATGACCACTCCAGTATCGCCCAAGACCACTCCGGTATCGTCGAAGGTTGGTCCAGTATCGATCGAGACCACTTCGTCATCGGCATCGTCGAACTCCACCCCGACGTCGTCTAACGTCAATTCGGCATCGTCCACTGCCGCTTCAGCATCGTCTAGCGCTATCCCGACCTTGTCGAAAACCACCCAGACAACGTTTGATGCCATGTCGTCATCGTCCGAGGCCATTCCGGCATCATCGAAAGCGCCATCGGCCCCGGCAAAGGTCAACTCGGCATCCCCCCTGACATCGTCTGCACCCTCTTCTGTCAAGGCAACTGGCTGTGCTGGTGAGACGTTCTCGTACGAGCAGCTGAAGGCTGGTGTCGAAGGCATTGACATTACCGTGAAGGAGGTACGTGTCTCGATTCCTCGAGCTGCTGCATCGCGCCATTGTGTTGTTGCTGTGTCCAGTGCTAACTCCAGTGTGTGTGTGTGTGCTTTGCGTGTGTGTGTGTGTGTGCAAACAGAACTACCTCACGGACGCCGAGTTCCAGACCGTCATGGACATGACCAAAGACGAGTTCGTCAAGCTGCCCAAGTGGAAGCAACAAGCTAAGAAGAAAGAGACGGGACTCTTCTAGACAACAGATGCGCGTGGCCGTATCGAGGACGAGGGCCGCCCCAGAGCGCCCGAAGGAACGCTCAAAGACTGTCGGTGCACGTAGGTGGAGAAGCGTATGTACCAGTCAGCGATCGTTGCGTGGACGAAATCAAGTTTAACGACGACGTAGTATTGGACACACATACCCATCCACATACCCACATGTAAGAAGCTCTCGTGTTGATATTCAATTGTGGACAAGCCAGTGCGTCTCTCGCTGCCGACCTCATCGGACCTGCCTCACACCTTCTCCTTCTTCCGTCGACTCTTTGCCCCTCTTCCTCCTCGTCCATCTCCATCTCCTTCTCCGCTTCCTCTTGTTCACTGGTCGGGTCATGACGTTGTCGCTTCCGCCGCCTACCGATGCAAAACTCGCACCGTTCACCCCCAGCGGCGAACAAGTGCTCGTCCACGCACTGGATCTGCTCGCGCTCTCCCCCACTGACGTTCTCTTCGACTTGGGCTGCGGTGATGCGCGGATGTTGGTGCACGCAGCGGAACAGACGGGCGCTCGGTAGGGCACCTGCTGAGGCACTTGCGATAACGTCAGCTGCTGTTGTTATGTGTTGTGAAATCGCTCGAAAGCGTTTCGACGATGAAGAGCTCTTCGCTGACTGTTGAAGTTCGGCTAACGGCATGTGACTGACCATCTTCTGGTTGACACTGCAGTGGCGTAGGCGTCGAGTACAATGCGGAGCTGGTGAAGCGCGCGCTGGCTCATGTTGAGGTGACGAGACGTGACGTGTCAGGGGAAGAGGTGAGATGACCGTCTGGACGATGCTGACGGTATATGTACATATGTATGTGGTTGTGGTGGCGGTGGTGGTGGCGGTGGGAGGTGCTGCAGGCGCGCGGCGTGAAGGACCTCGTGGACATTCGACATGGAGATGCACTGGAGGTGGACCTCACGACAGCGACTGCAATGTTCCTGTACCTCGTGCCACGAGTAAGGCGGAAGACGAGAGACAGATAGCTGCGATCATTGCGTGCTGAGACGTTGTGACCCGAGCGCTCACGAGTGCTACTTGTTGTGTGTCTCGTGCTGAATGGCTGCATGGGACTGTCTACCTGGATGGCTATCTGGCTGGCTGGACGCTTTCAGGGCATTCAAATGCTCTTGCCAAAGTACGGTCTCGAGACGGGTCGAGCACTGCTTTTGTATCTGATACCGTTGCTACTGCTGCTGCTGCTGCTGTTGACATGCGCAGGTTGGAAGAAGCGCGACGACTGGACGTCCGATTCGTGACGTACATGTTTTCAATCCCTGGCTGGATACCCACTGACGAGCGCGTGTACAAAGGCACGAAAGTGAGTACCTCCTGCGTAACGGGCGATATCTGAGGGAGCGAGTAGAGCTACTCACGATCCACATACTTGTGCTGCTGTAGGTCTATCTGTACAATCCGTCCGCATCGGCACCACACTGAATGGCATTGCACCAACCAACAAGAAACATCCACGTTGAACGAGACGCAACTAGACCCGATACCACGCACATCAATAACATCTCGAGTCAAAACAGTGCCAAGCGTCATCGATGACTCTCTCTCTCTCTCTGTTCGTTTCGTCCTCCCACAATGTATCACGTCTCTCTTCTCGTCTGTCGTCGTCGCTACTCAGCTGTTCCAGCAATCACCAGATCTCTCTCTCCCCTCCTCGTCCTCCTTCTATGTCTCTGACTCGGCAACAGAGCTCCACCACGTGACCAGCGCCGTTGTCGACACGCCGAAGCCGGAAGAGCCCTTAGAACTCGCGCGTCTTCATCTCCTCTTGGATCGCAATGGCCGACGCGTATGAGTTCGCAGCGTACGTGGCATAGTTTTGCCCCTGCGAGTGCGTCGTCACAATGTACTGCCGCGGAACCTCTGGGAATCCCTCGGAGCTCGTGTGTTGATGGTGGCGGTGGAATCCCGTCTTCTTACGGGCCGGCAGATCGTCTTCGAGTCGCCACTTGGCGCCATCCACCAGCGACGATAAATGGGTCTATTTCACAGCACAAGGAAGCGGTCAAAACAAGGACTGGAGGGAACGCCAAATCGAAGCAACGCAAGCGCAACTGTGTATACCTACCTGTACCCATACATATGTAACTATGCATTCATGTATTTATGTACGTATGTAGTATACATATGTAAAAGTATACATGTAATGGTGCATGTGTCTATCGGTGCGCGCGGATATCGATGCCGCAACGCACCTGCACGTTCTTCTCTTGCTCGCTCTTGGACGCCATGAGAGTCGAGATGAACTCGCTGATCGGATTGCTGCTCGCCATGGGTCGCTGCTCGTTCCGTGTCGGGTCGGGCCGCTGCTTTGAGATGCTGAACAGGTTTGAGAGGCAAACAAAATCGTTCGGTCTCTCTGAAAAAACAAGGGACTAATTATGTGTCGTACAACAACAAAGAGGAACTGAAGTCAGTCACCCCTCGTCTGCTTTTACCTCTCATAATTACACAAAGACACACACAAAAAGAAGGTGGCAGGACGAAGCAGCCGGGAAGCTCAGTATGGAAAAACGCGCTGCAGGAGCGATGACGATGAGTGGAGTAATGACGCCATCGACTTGTGTGGCCGCGGTGACACACTGCCCAACTGAGCCGTAGATCGATGTCAATGGATTACTGGGCATGTGCTTATCGATTGAGGTCACGTACAGCCTTCTCTTACCTCGAACTGTGATGTCGCATCAAGAATAGGGCGTCTCTGTTGTAGCCCGGAAAGTTGCGAACACTGTACGTGTGCGAGTAGATACTTTTTCATTGCCCGCACAAACCACAGACTTACTTTGTAAAACAAACGTACATGTACTGCATTGGTTGCATGTATGCAGCTACAGCACACCAGGTATGCCTCAAGCAAGCTCTTTCGTTGCGCGTAGACGTGCTGACAGCCTTTGGCCACAGAGTGATCGACGATGCGGTCTAGGAAAAAGGGACGCATGTGGCGCAGCCAGGAGACAGCTGACACGCTGGTAGATGAGAGTGGGCGACTCACTCGAAGTCGTATAGCTCGAAAAGGTGGCATATGGTCATTGCACCTACAAAGGATAGTTCATCTTTCTCTGCGGGATCCACTTGTTGCTCTGGTGTAGCTCTTTCATACACGACACAAAGTTCAGACGGGAATGCTTTTCGCTTGGCATGTTGCTGCAGCATGATAATGGCAACGCTGGGCGGCGATGGCACTTTGGCCATGCATACAGAGCATACAAGTCAAAAACTGTTTTCTGTGTTGGCCGACGCACTTGAAGCTGCACTTGTGCTAAATGTGCGTTGTGTACAACTGCTTCCGATGTCCCGATGTTGATAGATCCGCTACGCAAATCAGCACAAGGAGAGCCGTAGTTAAGCAGATTGTTCGAAGAGGCAGCGGCATTTACGTCGTGCTGTGTGATCCAAATGATCGACAAACGCGCACGCGAACCGCCACAAACGATCGATTTCGTGTCTCGCGTGCTATCGCAAGTTGGTGATTACTACATTAGTCCCATGCACTGGAGCCGCCAGAGCCAATATTAGGCGCAAAGTTCATCTGCGTGAGGTCCAAACGCTCGGCCTGCTGACTTGTGCCCTTCTTCGCCTTTTTGAACTGCTTCGCGGCCACCACACCGCTAGCGATCTCCTTGGGCTGCCGCTGGTCTTTCTTCTTGTCTTGCTCCTTCTTCTTCTTCGTCTTCTGCTTTTTTTCCTTCACAGCCTTTGTTTCCATCTGTTCCTTGACATTGGATACAGATGCGCTCGGTGCAATGTGCGTGGGTACAATATCATTGGACTTGACAGCCTTCGTGTTCTTGTGCTTCACAGCTTTGTCAGATTCGGGCAAAGCAGCACTTGGTTTGGCCACTGCTCGGGCATTCTGCTCCCCACTTTTGCGTTCCTTTCGCATCTTCTCCTTTTTGCGTTCCTTCTTGCTGGAATTCTCGACACTCTTGTTGCTGTCCACGCATGCTGTTGTCTGAAATGCTTTTGCTTCAGTCTTGACATTCGTAGAAGCCTCGCCGCGTTTCCGCTTTCCCGTACACGTTGTATTCGCATGCTTGCCAGCAGGCCCCTTCTTGTGTTTGTCTTGTGTTGTCTTTTCCTCCTTCGGCGGCGCGACATATCCGTGCACGCGCTTGTCCTGCACGCGGGTAGCGTCGCGTACAACCAAGTTGGGGAACAACCTCTTCATCTTAAAATTGTACTGCTTATGCTTCGCATCAAGACGCCTGTCTTCCTTCGTCCTTTGCTTCTCATCGTCAGATGCATCAGCTTTATCAGCTTCAGTCTCGTTTTTCTTCTTCTCTCTGCTGTCGCTGTCGCGTCCGCTTTGATTGTTGCTGTCACCAGGCCTATCACCATTGTCGCTATCGCTATTGCAAGCATCACCACTTTTCTTGACATCACCAGCGACGGTCGGCAGCTTCTTTCCCACGATCGGGTTGCCGATCAAATTCAGCTGCCGCAAGTTGTCGAGAGCGCTCAGTGCCTCCAAACCCGACCAGTCGTCAATTTCGTTGTGGCTCAGTTCCAGCACCTTCAGATTTTCTACACCATTCAGCCCCACCACGGCATAGTCAGCACGCAAACGACCTCGTGCAAAGACACATCCGCCTCGACCGTACTCAGTTGCGCCAAATGAGCCGGGACCGTCTTGATCCGATTGTGCGAAAGGCGCAGCTCCGTGATCTGTGACAAATGACTTAAGTTCGGAATCTCCTCTAGCAAATTGTGAGAGCTTCACAAGCACACACGGAACCCATACACGTCAGACTGCCATCCCATGTCGTCGTCATCGTCGTTATCGTCATCGTCAACACCACGTACATTGAGATTTTCTTGAGATTCGGGAGTCCGCCCAGCACGCGTTGAGGTATCTGCGCAATGCGGTTGTTGCTCACGATGAGTGAATTCAGCTCCTGTTCAGCACAAGCAGCAGCAGTCGCGACAAAGCACGAACGTCACAAGTTCAGTACGCCGTCCAATGTCTCCAATACCAGAGGCTGCATCGCACCGGCAGCTTCGGTATCCAGTCCAGCGTCGAGATGGAGTTGTTGTTCAGCACTAGCGCCTTGAGCGTGCGCACGTTGCGCAGCACCTCAAACGGGATACGCGTCACGTTGTTGTCGGCTGCATTGAGAATCACGAGCTTCTTGAGGTGCTGGATCTCTGCAAGACCATCGCCCGTCAGCTTGTTGTCAGTGAGCTTGAGCATCGTCACCTGCGCAACAGCCTTGAGCTGCGACAGCTTTGTGAGCTTATTGTGGCTCAAATCGAGCTTCGTCGCCGTCTCGAGACCCTCTAAGCTCACAATCGTCTCAATGCCACGTCCCGAGAGATCGACTTGCAGTCCATTAGGCGTGATAATCTCACTGCGAAAGTGCTCGAGCTTCTCGGCGGTCAACTTCTTGATCCGACCCTTGGCTGGAGCTTGATTACGCTCCGTCGTGTGGACCATGAGCGAAGCCTGTTGTTGACGAATTGACTGACTGAGTGGTGGCCAATCAATCTGTTGTCGTCACTCGACTGCGGGTCACGGAAAAGCCGCGCTTCAATGACATATGGCAAAGCGCTTCAAGGTTTCCAGGATAAGAGCACGGACACCCCTTTACATCTGCTCAGCTGCAGGTACAGCAACGGCGAGCGCAGCGGTCGTGTCTTCTTTTGCGCGTGGCGGTTTCCATCGATACGACGTCTGACAAGTTGATGCCCTTTACACATGTGCGCAGCTTTTGACGTCCGACGTCACGTGCGACGCAGCAGGTGAGGACGACCCGTCTGGCAATCGATACTCAGAATCGAACGAGACACCGCGACTTTACTCGCTGTTACAACGTAGCTGAAGGTCTTTGCGGATCCACTGTGCACAGTGGTATAGTCCTCAGCGGGTGTAACACGGGTTTCTACCGCCAATCGAGAGGAACTGTGACCGTCGCTTTGGTCTGAACGGACCGCCTGATCGTCACTACGCTCTCCGCTCGCCCACAGTAGCGTCCAACGAACCCACTTGAGGCAGACGCGATGCCTGTGTTTGTGTGTGCGTCTGTGCACGAACGTCTCTCCCCCCCACAACAGCGCGACGCCATTGAGCGCATCGAGATATGAAACAGCGCTAGAGCGTGGCGTGAAATGAGGCGGCGAATGTGGCGAATGAGGCTGTTTTTGTGTGGCGTGGGGCAGACCAAACCGGACTTTTACATAGAGAGCCTCGCCGTGGGCGTGAGTGACTGCATTCGTTGACGACATGGAGCGCGCGCGCCTCTCGGGGGAAGTCGCGGTGTTCTTATGCCCCCACCGCACATCACGTCGGAGTTGCATCATCGCTTTGCACACGGATTGATGCACGAGCGCAGCTGGTCGACTCGCGATGCATTGCTGGAGGAGAAGGAGGACGAGAAACAGAAGAAGGCGAAGAATGCTCACGTCCTTCTCCATGTGCAACAGCTATTGAACACTGCGCTCCGAGACGGTCGTAAGCTGCGTCGAGCGAACGGGACAGAGCGTCGCTAGCGAGGAGCCAGTCGCGCGAGGTCGCTCGTTCGCTCGCACGGTCCCATCAGATTGGCGACTTGAGGCGGCGTCTTGGCGTTGTCAGGTGAGCCACGAGGCCTTGCTCACCCTCCGGCATTATCTTGATGGCCAAGGAAGACGACCGCCTCGTGTGGTGCAGAAACCGTGAGGCGGTAAGAAGTATAAGACCCTCGCGACAGAGGGTTCGCGCGCCAGGCGGGGAATGTCGTGACCAAAGTGGCCACTCGGAGGGGTCGGAGGTGGCGACTGGATGGGGCGCGCGCGCGACCTAGCCCTCGAAGCAGGTCGCGCGCGGGCACGCAGCTGACGACCGTGGGCAGACGGGCCGAGCGACCGACAGACAATCAATCACCAGCACATACGTACATAGACCGCACGCGACAGACAGACGGGCGGACAGAGACAGACGACACGGACGGCGTTGACAAACAGTCAGAGCGACGACAGACGGGCGCGTCGCCAGCCGGACAGCCGGTCGTGTCCGACTCACTTGAGCTCTTGACAACCCGTCCGCACGCACGCACGCAGTCCCTCCCTCGCGCCGCGCCTTCGCTGTCTCGGAACAACGTCTTGAGGTAGTCGCAGTGGTCTCTCGGCGCGCTCCTCTTCGCCCGCCACCCCCCAGCTGCCGTCTCATTTCCGGCTGACCACACCGTCTGCATCGCTCGCCGCGCGTCCTGCCACTTACGGTCTCACTAGCCAACTTTCGGCCACGTGCAACGACAACGGCAACGACAACGACCACAGAGACGACGGCCGTCGTGCATCATGATGGTCGAGGCCCGCTACACGTCCGTCATGCGCAGCATGCGCAGCGGCAATTACTACAACGTACCGATTCGGTCCGACGCGTCCGCCATGGCGACGGTCGCCGCGACGCTCGACGACCCCCTCGAGAGCGAAGCCGCGGGCGCGGCCTGGGGAACGACGACGATGCGGCGGCTCCCAGCCGTCGCGAAGCGCCGCGACCTCAACGTCGCGCTCGACAGCGTCGCGCCGTCGAAAGACCCCACGGCCTTTCAGCTCGCGTTCGCCTTTGACTTGAACACGCTCGTGGCATCGCTCACTGCGGGTCTGAGCAGCTCGAGCCACAGCTCGTCGTTCACGTCGTCGACGCATAGCGCCAGCGCAGGCGAACCGGTCCCGGAGCCAGTGCCGGAGACCTCGCGGATCGCGCTGTTGCCGCTCGGTGGCACAGGGCTGGAGAACGACGCGACGCCGCTGCTGCGGCAACGGCGACGACGTGGGGCGCTGTCGGGCGAAGACGACCTCGCGCGGTCGTATGCGCCTTCTTCCTCTTCTTCTTCTTCTTCTTCGACGACGACGACGTCCGCCAGTGCACCCAATAGTATCATTGCCTACAGCCTCCACAAGCGCAAGCAGAAGCGACTGGCAGCCAAAGCGCTCGCAGCTGCGTCGGGCGTGCACGGGCCAAACTTTGAGGTGGCCGTAGCAGACGCGGGCAAAGAGCACCAGCCGCAGTACGTGCCGCGCTACGTGCCTCAGTATCAGTCCGACGTGACGTTCGTGGGGCCGTCGCGCCATCGCGAACCTGTTGCGCTGGACCAGCAGAGTTACGCGCTATAAGACGAGAGGAGGAGACGAAGAGGGGGGAGGAGGAGGAAGTGGTGGTGCTGGGGCCACTACCGCCACCACTGCTGCCGTTACCGCCACTGTCACAACTGCCTCGTTCCGTCCATCAGGTAGTTTATTATTATTAGGCCTATGTGTCCGTCCGTCCCCATTTGACGAGTGACTCGTAATGAACGCAGCCAGCGGTAGCTGCGGTATTTCTCTCTTCTTCCACTCCATTTTGCGTCTCGTGTGTGTGTGTGTGTCGGTTGCTGTGTTGTCCCTCTTGCTCACTTGTTGTCGACCGATTGATCATCTCAAGGTGCAGGTCTAGTATCGGCTGAGTCGGCTGAGTTGGCCACAGATAATGGGACGAACAGGTCGCGGCCGGCACGGCCAACAACCATAGCTACAACAGTAGCAGCAGTAGAAGCAGGTGAAGCAGTAGAAGCCGTGTCTGGTAGTTGTTTACTTTACGAATGCCAGTCGGTCGCAGGAGATCAGCTCCACTGATGGTGCATCTGCTCACTCTTCATCTTGAAGCTGCCTATCTTCCAGGAGTCGAGAATCCGCTCGACATCACGTCGTTTCGTCAGTTCTGCGTACCGATTACAGACCCTCTGCAGTGAACCAGTGCAGACGTGGCCAATGGGTCAAGGACAGAGCGCCATCCCGGCAACGGAACGGACGGCGCTCGAAGAGCTCTACGACGCACTGAACGGCGACCGCTGGCGGCGTCGCGACGGCTGGAAAGTGGCGACGTGCGACCCCGAGCAGTGGTTTGGCGTCGAGGTGGCCATGGGCCACGTCGTGGCGCTGGCACTCCCAGCAAACGACCTGCGTGGCCGCCTTCCGGCCGCGGCGCTGGCGCGTCTACCGCAGCTGCGCGTGCTCGACTTGTCCACGAACAAGTTGCAAGGAGAGATCCCGCGCGAGCTCCAGACGCTGACGATGCTCAGGCGTCTAGACTTGAGCTCGAACGACCTCACGGGCGCCATTCCGTGCGAAGTGGGCGCCTACCAGAGCCTCAAGGAGATGCATCTGCACCAGAACTCGCTGTCCGGGACAATCCCCGAGCAGCTGGGTACGCTTCAGAGCCTCCGGACGCTGCAGCTCCAGCACAACAATCTCTGCGGAGCTCTGCCCGCTGCACTGTGTCACCTGACGCAGCTCAGCACGTTCAGCGTACGGGGCAACTGCTTGACGGGGTGCATTCCCCCGGACATTGGCCGCATGCAGTCGCTCGTGTTTCTGTCGCTGCGCAACAATGCGCTCACGGGCGCTATCCCCTCATCTCTTGGCTGCTGCAAGGCGCTCGAGTTCCTCAATCTCTCGAGCAATCAGCTGAGTGGACCCATTCCCGAGTCCTTGGGTGAGCTCGAAGCCCTTGAGTACCTCTACCTGTTCGACAATGCATTGGAAGGCAGCGTCCCGGGCAGCATTGCACGGCTAAAGTTCCTCAAGGAGTCGGACTTTCGCGACAATCGGCTGCAGGGCGAGCTGCCCAACTTCCTCGACGGCTGCTCGAGCCTCGAAGCGGTCATGAGCAAGTGGAAGGACCGCAAGGCCAACTACCGACACGCTGTGTTCGGGGACCCGATGCCAAGCGTCGACGTTCCGCCCACGTCATCGCATCAGTTCTTGCAACGACTCGAAGATCCACCGGCCACTGCGTGCGCCACCTACTTGAGCAAAAGCTTTGGCCATGCAATCAGCAGCAACGACGACGAGAGCCTAGGCGAAGGAGCCCCGGAGGATGCCCCTGCGAGAAACTCCCACCTCGTAGCGCAGTTCTCGCGCAATCGCGTCTACAATTCGTCGGATGCGGCTGCGACGGGTGCTGCCGTCTAGATACGATCGAGGGACCTATCTGCTCGATCTCGTTGTTGGTATCAACGATACTGCTGGTAGAAGTGCGCAGGTGTTCGAGTTCAAGCGTCTCGTATCTGCGTCTCTTTCGAGCCTTTCAGCACGCTGAGCCGTAAGAACAATACATGCATGATATGGCCATTCTCGTCGGGTCGACACCCTCCCGGTCTTTTTGCATCGATGTGCATGTTCCACGAGCTCTCCACTTGCATGATGCCAGGAAACAAGCGGTCGTTCCTGCTGTAATGAGTTTGACGTACATCTTATGAGCCATATACATGCTCATGGGCTTGCTGAAAGCTGAGCTACTCCATGTCTCTGGACTTGTTCGTGTGTGACCACGCGAAGCCAAACCAGCATACTCGGATCGTATGTAACATGGCCTCGTTCGACGATCGTGCGCCAATGACAAAAGGACGAGCGCCAGTGCCCCAATCAGCACGAACGCAACATCACGATTGAATCATTGCGTAGTAAGGTTGGCATCTGATGCGTTCGCGCTCGATAGACGCGAACGTCGGCTTCTTGGCCATCAGTGACACGGCGAACCAACGTTCGTCTGCACGTACGTGAGAAGCTTCGCGTGCTTCTGGCTTGAATCGTGCGGCAATTGTATTAGTGACCAGCCACAGCGTTCAGTAGAGGTGCCGAATCCTGGAGAAGTGCTCACCTTCAAAGGGATGGCCCCGCGCGCCCAGGCAAGTCGATTGGCCTGAGAAAGTGGTGTCACGAAGGCACACAAGGCAGTAAACGTTGCTGACATTGATGCAGGTGCGTGACTGATCTGATGTTTACGCTGACCACGAAGCGATAGTTGAACGGTTAAATCGGCTGAAGGATGAGATGAGTGAATGGATGGACAACTGCTTACGTGCAGTCGACGTCACGTGATGACTACACATCTCTGGTCTGCGAGCATCGGTGTCCACCTCAAGCAGAACATTCACGTAGTTAGGTCCGTCCACTTCCCAATTTGGGCTCTTCGAGCAACAACGGACCGAGACGAAGACCTCCTAAAAGCCAGTCATATGGCCCCCTCACCTTGGACGGGAAGTCCCCCTTAGTGGGGCCAAGGTTAAAAGGGGGGAGGCCTTTTCTCCGCTGCGCGTGCTGGCACCGCAGCGTGCGACCCGAGAGGGAAGTAATCCCCCGGTATCATGCGGTGTGGGGCATTTCGACGGAGTGTCGAACCCCTGCACCCAAGGCGCAAGCGAGTTCCTGCTATACTCCGTCTGCCTTCTTCAGTCGCCGACTCGTTCGCCTAGCGCGGATCCCGGTCCCACGAAGAGAACTCCGTTAGAACGTGATTTTGATCGGAGCCGTCCAGGTGCACCAGTGGCCTAACGGGGGTGATCGGTTTGGTACCCGGCGTTTTCTGCGATTTTCGCGCCCTGTCTGCCCCCAGGACTGGAAACTCGTTTGTCCACGTGCCCTTTTCAGAGTGCCCCCCCCGTGAAGCCCGACGTCTCGAGCAAGCAGAATGAGAAAGCGAGGAGAAGAACGACAGATAATGGTAGAAGATTAGGGAGAGATCCATACAGACATCTTAGCGCAGTCATAACGACCCAATAGACAGTCTGATCGTCCCCACGAAGTTAGGTCCATAGACTAATCAATCAGGAAAAGCTGATCTGGTCGAACCTCAGTGAAAGCCCAGACCTATTTCGACCTTTCCAGCTTCGATCTGCAGTCGAAAGGCGCACCAAACGTGTTGCATGTCGATTTGTAAAGCCTCCCGACTAGTCGTAGTCAATCCGGTAGGACCCCCGAGAAGGAGCCCATACCAGCATCTGAACGCTCGAGAATGCCAAATCTGCGTGGATTCAGCGCTAGTTCTTAGCCGAGTCCAGATTTGCATCACCTTACCGTCTGTAAACAGCGCCGGTCCATAATGGTCTGGTCATGGAATTCGATGCCACTGTGGCACTTCCGCCGTAGTAGTACCTTCCTGGTACATATCGCTGACCGTATCGGCCGTGTGTAAAGGCTGACTACACGTTTATCAGTAACATTTATGCCGATCGATTAAAAAACTTGACAAGCCGGCATTTCGTAGATAGCTCATATTTGCCATGACCTTTGCAATGACTCGCACACATGTTCGAAGGTGATGATCATATATGAAAACGCTGCAAGTGCTTCGTGAGTTGACATCACATGTGAAGCAGCAACCGTTAAAACCAGGTACAAAAAGCAGTCAAGCTGATTTGTAATTTCGGCTTCGCATACAATTGCATCAATTACGTAGGCGCAGTCCGCGTCCCGAACGCTTACACCACAAAGTTATGGTACATTTAAAGCAGAGCCTTTAGTTCAGTTTTTGCAATTATGTACAGTCCATTTGAAAGATTGCGAGCCTTTGCTAGCACAATATGGACAATGAACGCAGACTCCATAATTTATTATTATTTTTTGGCTTGGCGTGCGTAGAGCATAGTCTTGAGAACTATGTACAGTTCGATCCTATAACTTTTCAATCGAAGGCATTATCTTTGGACTATGGTAACATAGTTACACCCAGCAATGACTATACGGTCAGATTTTCGCTAATCTGCGGGAAAAAGGTTTCCCAGGTTTCAGTGTACCACAACTATCGAATGGCAGCTCATTACCGCTGCTGCAACGATTTACTCTTTACTGAATGAAATTTATATGACTAAATCAGATTTATTTGAGAATCGCGGTTCAGCACGAATGTGACCTCACGTTACCAATATAATTTCCGCCAGCTCGTACATACGAGCCCAACCAAAAAGGCAATACAGAAACCAAAGCCATCATGAATTTATCGCTGCTATTGGCGTTCATGAAGATGCTGATCGATGTATAATAGTGTTCTTGTACCATTTTTTGGCATGTAGAATAAAGTGATAACTTCATGAAATGAGGTGAATTTCACAACTCTATAACATTGAATGTACATTTGTCGCATTGCATTCGCTAAGTGTAACGGGTCACCGACGACTACGTACTGAACTACCAGTACGGAGTCACTTTCACTGACAACAGTGAATGTCAGTGCCCTGCTAGGTGTAAACACTTACACAGAAGAACGTAAAGACTAAGGCAAAGGCTCTAGTCGTGGTATAAGTAGAACTGTTATTTAACACAATTAAGTCCTATCGCTCTTGTGTCTCTGTTCGTCATGACTTAATTATACTGATGTAACTAAATGTATGGTGACGTCTACTTACCACCCATTGCGCGCGTCTAGCAGCGATTGGTAAGTTGATATCATCACGAAATCAAGCAATGAGAAGACTCTTCGGCCATCCCAACAATCTCATCACCCTTGTGATATCGTTGAAAGAATATTCAACGCAATATTCTTTATTGTCATTTTATCCTTAATGACATTATCATGTAACGGGCTACCCCGTTACGTCACCCCCGCCTTAACTGATAGTCACCATGTGACTATCCAAACTTTGTGGCCACCCGTTGGATGCCAAAGGGAAGGGGACCACTTGTTTAATCAGATCCAATTGAATTTGACTTTGCCTCGCATAGCTAACATGTCTATGCCGAGTGAATCAAAGAAGACACAGTCTGCTACTGCGCCCGCCTCTGCTACTGCGCCCGCCTCTGCGGAAGACGACTCGTCTTCTGCTGCTCATTTTCTGCCTGCAGCAAGTGTTGCTGCGGGAGCACGTGGTATCGCACCTCATGCACACAGTGACCTCGAGATAGGGGTCAGCTACTATGGAGAGTCAGATGTGTCTGACTCGCGCAACGTTCCAGAGGCATCCCGGTCACCTGCGGTACCTCCCTCATCAAAAGACCTGCCGAACAAACGGACTCGCAACATACGTCACATTCTTTTTGGCAGTGATGGTGTATACGGTGATGAGTATGATTATTCGTCACCGCGATCAACTCGTGCGCCTTCGCACGAGCGCGATGAAGATGGTGCGAGCCGTCGTCAATCTGGGAGCCGTGGTACTGGCAAAGGTACCACTTCGAAGCGTGATGAGCTGAAGCCGTGGCGTTTGCCTGAACAGGTCATCAATAGCTTGTCTCACGAGTCAAGTTAACACCATCGAATACCTTTATTCGATGCAACTAAGCTTCATGGCTTGAGTTCCAGCGCGAAGAACTTTCGCGCTGAAGAAGACTTTTATCTA
The DNA here is from genome assembly GCA_947650285.1 of Hyaloperonospora brassicae. Classification (NCBI taxonomy): domain Eukaryota; phylum Oomycota; class Peronosporomycetes; order Peronosporales; family Peronosporaceae; genus Hyaloperonospora; species Hyaloperonospora brassicae. Next base: position 8,463 of record CANTFL010000397.1, on the reverse strand, counting down.
GATGATTTCTTCAAGCATCGATGGTACAATGGCAGCCAAAAGCGTGACATGAACTTGCTTTTGGCAGCGTGGAACGCCTTCGTCCAAAACGTCAAGAATTTTTGCCGTGAAGGACGACCCCAGAAACTTGATGCAGTACGCATCAAGTTTGAAAATTAAGCGTAAACCGCTACAAGATACCGGTTGTATCGTTTGTCGCGTAAGCAGACATTCCTTGCCTTACATGGGGAGATCCTTGTGCGAGTTGTTTAGACAACTCACAGCGCGCTAAGAGGGGATTCTTTTACCTAAGTTCTCCCTGGGGAAGGGCACACATCTCAACTGGGATGCGGGACGCGATTGCAAACTTGCAATCCGTCTATAAGCTCCAAAGCGCGTGTTTACTGATGGGCCTTCAGACCATTCGGATGAGTTTCGTCATACTGGCGGACGAGACCCTCAACATCAGCCATCAGCTGGGATCGAGGTTCCCAGCGTTCATACGATGGTAGATACTCACGCCAGCGGACAAGGTAACTTGTCCGCTTCCCATTCTTCAATAGGTGGCTCAAAATACGCCCCACGTGAAAGCGCCGACTGCGGTGAAAATTCACCAGCGGTTCTGGTGGAGGCGGAAAGACAAGGTCCAGATCAGCCGCCGCGACTGCAGGAGATTTGCGCCCGCTATGAAATCGTCCTGATCTAGTTGAGAAAGGGCATGGAGCACGAGTACAGTCGTCGGCACGACTTGACGACGACCGTGCGACGTCTTCGTACCGATCGGGAGAAGGACCAATCGGATTTCGCGTTTTATCAACTCGAGAGCGAACGCGAGAAGCATCGTTTGCGCGACGAGCTAGAGGCGGCTCGTCGCGAGACCGCGTCGCTGAAGGACCAACTTGAGTGTTTGGTCCGTGATCAAAAGAATCAGTTGGGGATTCTTGAGCGTGCCGGCTGTCTCCGTTCTCGCAAGAGACCTCGTACTGATAGTACGGGCGGAGACGACCAACATAAAACGTAGGATGCGTGCACATCCTGCGAGGCAACTCAAATGTGTATGCAGTGCCCTTGCGGTGCAATACACGAAATGGCCCAATGTATTTCGGCAGTAGTTTACTCTTGCCGACATTAGTGACTGCATGTCCAGGTAAGTTTACCGTAGACAGTAGCACTTGGTCGTTACCCTTAAATGAAAGAACATTTGCTCTTCCATTCTTGTCTGCGTTGCGTTTCTGGCGGTCCACCGCATTTGCGATGGAGTCCTGAACAAAACGGACTACCGCCTCTCGAGTCAGCAGGAAGTTCTCTGCCGACTCATTGTTTTGTCTTTCAGTGCGCTTCGTGCGCACTGCTAAGAGATTCTTCTCTTCTTCAGCGAGGTTGTCCACTTCCTCGCTAGAAAAATGATTGACGATGCTGAATATCCCAGCGTGTTCATCACTGTATGATGTAGCAGCAGCGTAATCGCTACTGCTGAGGTCGACTTCGTCGATGTCGACACTATCGACAATGGCATCAAACTTATCGGCATGTACGATGATACGTGATGAGCAAGAGCCAAAACGGGTTTTGCTCGAGCGAGTCCCTCCCCCTTATCCAAGAGCCACACTCTATAAGGGTGGGCACTCGTGGATGGCGTAGGCCATTCACGTAAAACGGTGTGTGCTGTGTTGAAGCATGCACCGAATTATTGATGGCAAATTCCACCATGGGTAGGAATTCGCTCCAACTCGGAAACGAGTGGACATATCCTCGAAGAATCTCTTCGAGGACACGGTTCGCACGTTCCGTCTGACCATCTGTTTCTGGATGGTCAGAAGTGGACATCTTCAATCGTGTTCCGAGAGTACGGAACACGGATTGCCAAAACTCCGCCGTGAACCGAGGGTCACGGTCGGACACGAGTTCACGGAATAATCCGTGGAGTCGAAACACTGTGTAGATGAAGTCACGCGCACAGTCGTGTGCAGTGATCGATTCAGAGACTGCAGCAAGATGCACCATCTTGCTAAAACGATCCACAAACACAATAATACCATTATTCTTGTGAGAGTCTTCGGGGAACCCGAAGAAACAGTCCATGGAAACGGACTCCCAACACTCTGCCGGGAACGGCAGAGGTTGTAGTGGCGCACGGGAAGAAGGGCTAGTCTTCACCCGTTGACAGACTTTGCAAGAACGAATGTACTTACGCACGAACTGATACTGGAGGGGCCAGTAAAAGTTACGACTTACCGAAAGGTAGGTCTTTTCTCTGCCACGATGTCCGCCTGAGGGCACATCGTGACATTCGAACATGATGCGTAAACGCAAGTCATAATGATTGGGAACGACGACACGAGGTGTATCTTCGGCAACTGCTGTGTAGTACAGCAGGCCATTGCGAGTCGTATACCGATCCAACGATGAACGGTACAGGGCCGAAAAATCCTACAAGGATTTCCGGGATGGGTTCGCAAGATGACTTATCAAACGGAGGAGATTCGTATCTCATGTGTACGCCTTCCGCACGTCATCGAGTAAAGGCGGCGATGACACGATGACTGACAGTGCCGCAAAAGTGAGCTACGCCTCACTGTTGGCGTGTGCAGTCGGCTCGAAATCGGGCCGACGTGATGGCGCATCAGCAACGAAGTTAAGTCGTCCTGGATTATACTCCACGGAGAAGTTGTACTCCGCGAAGAAAGACAACCACCTCGCCATTCTTTGCGAGAGGTGCGGGCTGTTTACGGCCGTGCGTAATGACGCATGGTCCGTGTAGACAACAAACGGTCTATCTCCCAAGAGATAGACGCGGAACTTAGCCAGATCGTACTTCATGGCAAGGTCTTACTTGTCATGCACTAGGTAATTACGCTTAGCTGGATGCAGCTGACGCAATTGATAGCAGACGGCGCGCTCCGCGCCATCTGCATCGAACTGCATTAACGCACAGCCGATTGCGAAATCGCTCGCGTCACAGACCACGTGAAATGGTCTTTCCTGATCTGCAATCGCCAATATCGGCGATTGCATCAATCTTGTCTTGATGATTTTAAAGGAACGCAGACAGTCAGCGTTCCATGACACTTCACAATTTCCTTCATTAAACAAGAAAGATGCACAGTCATTTCGACGTAGTTGCGCGAGTACTTGTGCAAGTCCGCCGCTACCCTAAGGAACTTCCGCAGTCCCATGACATCGACTGGAACTGGCCAGTCGGTGATCGAATTGATCTTTTCAGGATCAGGGCATACGCCGTGTTTACCCACGATGCACTCAAGAAGTGGTATTTCGCTATCCGCAAATATACATTTCTTGAGGTTGGCATACAACTTATTCTTGCGCATAAGTTGAATTACCTGACCAACGTGAGTTCTGTTAACTTCAACGTCCGTCTTCCCGTCCATAGCCCGGCTATGGACGAACACATCGTCGAAGTAACTCGGTTCGAAATCTCGCACCGGTCTTTACAGATTTGTGACACATCTGTTGAATGTTTCAGGGGCGTTACTCAGCTCGTGTGGCATACTAGTCACTCCCACAGCATACCGCTGAGGGTTATCACTTCCGTACACGGGATGACCCGTTCACGCCTGAGGATCTGATATATTCCATCCATCAGATCCATGGACGAAAAGATGGTACTCTTTGACATACCATCTATGATCACGTCCTTCCTCGGTATCGGCGTCTGAGCCGGTACCGTTGCAGCATCCAACTTGTTGAATGCGTGCACTATCCGCCACCCTCCTGTGGCCTTTCGCACACAGAAGGTCGGAGAGCTGTGAGGGGATGTTGATTCCCTCACATGGCCCGCTGCTAAGCGATCGGCGAAGAACTTGTCGATCGCTATCACTTGTTCACGAGGCAGTGGCCACTGCTTCATGACACAGTACTTCGATCCCGGTTCGAGCTCGATCTCGTGTCGAGTGCCTTTGTCCTTAGGCAACTCGCATGGCACGGATTCAGGGAATACACCCTTGTATTATATCAAATCCTTATACAAAGGATTTGCCTGAAGTGACTTCCAGGATTGAGACGTGTATCGCTCAATCCGATTCTCCTCATCGATGACGCTTTCGTCCATCGATGAACTGCTGAGAACCCTCTCGGTCTCAGTAAACACCGTTGCCTATCGAATATCGGTAACGTACTCGTCCTCCGCGACGAGTACACAGATCTGCTTGACTCAGCCACTACGCATATCACGCAAGAACCGTTTCGGTTGTAATGTTGGCAATTGGGTTATCTCCGAAGTTAGTTTCAGAGGTACAACCAGATCAAGCACGTAAGCGCCTACGCTTAATGCGTCAGAATAAGACATTCACTGTCTCGATCACCTCCTGGGAAGTCACATCCACATGATGCTGGAGAGCTTTCTCCGTAATGTAGTGATCATCTACACTGTGTTATTAGACAGTCGTACTAACGACCGTACCGCAATTGAGGTCATAGCACTCACTCGCAGTACACCCACATGAATTTGGACATTCCAAGGTATTCTTCAGATCGTCATGTGATGAGCAAGTGACAGGTATCGTAACTGATCGATGCTGCCAGCTCACCCTTGGCTAGTATCTCCTGAGCCAAGGTAACCCTAAGATGACGTCGAACTTGTCATCTAGGTAAAGCACGATGAAATCATCATCGTACTATTCATCTTTTAACGTGTGGTGGATTCCGACTACGCGTTTCTTCACAGTGATCGATGCGCCTGTCGCTAGGCGCACCGCCATTCTCGTTGGAGGGATCTCCCGCTCCACGAAGTTGATACTTCCAGCCTCTAGCGACTGGCGACGAACAAAGTTGTTCGACGCCCCACAGTCAACTAGGGCGCAAAGTGACAAGTCCTTTGTCACCTGTAACATCAAAGTGATGAGGGACACTTTATCACTGAGTGCAGAGACACTCAGTGATTGGTCGTCGGGAGCGACCTTCGTCAAGAGACTGCAAACTATCTTGATGTTGTCGGATCAGTAGGGCGCTCCGCCCCTACTGCCCCGACCATTTTTTGATGGTCCACCTCGCTGTTGCGGCTTTGCAACAGCATCGGACCCTCGCCCTCCAGTTCTTCTTACTGTTGGACGATTACTGCGCTCAGCACCACGAGTACTGAGCGGGGGACACTGCATTCGTATGTATAGTGTCCCAACTTGTAACAGCGATGGCATCTCAACATTCGCTTGTCGTTCACAGCGCGAGGTTTCTCGCCCTCGACATTCCAGAGGTCCATTGGCTCGGCCTCTGACCGCTGATCGTCTCTGCGGACGAAAAGGGGTCAGCGTAGTGTGATCCTGTCTCACACTTAATTCTTCCTGCTCCGCAGCAAAGATTGCTTCGGAGAGCGTCTTTAGCTCTCCGCGGAACAGGTGGTCCCTGACGGGACCATCGGACATCCCCTGAATGAATATTGTGATCAAAACAAATTCACTCACAGGGTTCACTACCATGCAACTTTCAACGTAGCGTACATGCTGAGCGTAACCGTGAACCTTACGCTTACCCTGTTTGATTCCGAGGAGTTCAGATAGAGTCCTGAACTCCGCCCTTGGCGGCTTTTTCGTTTTGCTGAGCAGGGATTTGATGACGTCAAACGACTCGAACACGTTCGAATCGTGTAACTTGAGATTCAGGGCCCAATTCCTGGCGTTTCCTGCCAAGTACGACTGAGCGAATGCGACTTGCATTCGCTCGTTGTCGGTACGACGGACCTCGATGGCACGGTAGACTTTGACGAACCATCTCAACACGGAGGCTTCCTCGACTCCGTGATACTTGGATATATCTAGATTTAGAGACCCCGGTCGACGCTCACACGTTGACAGCGCGGACTGAGACTGATGCTGTCTCAGTTCTTCCGTCCGCTGGTGATATTGTTGCTGCAACAAGGTCACCTGCGCTCGCGACTCATCAAGTTCTCGTTGCAAGAACTTGCTAATGACGACATGTTGCTGGTCTCTATCGCTTGTGGATAGCATGGCTCATATAGCTTCCTCGCCAATGGTCGAACTCATTCGTTCGATCGCACTCCATTCGATGTCGCTCAAATGGGAGTAGCTTTCACGGGTTCCGTGAAAGCTGTCGCCGTCTACATCTTCCAACATGTTCATGTTGGGCGATGCGAGTGTGGTCCTTGGACGGACTACAAAGTGCAACCAGGTGTAACGAGGCACTGTTGACTACGTACTGGTTGACCAGTACCGAGTATACTTATACTGACTGTAGTGATAGTCAGTGCCCTGCTAGGTGTTTTAAGGAAACACATAGGAAGGAAAGGAGACTAAGTAGTCAGACTAGTCTCTTGGTAAAAGTAATATTTTACAAATATAATTAAGTCCTATAAATCCTTGAATCTCTGTTGTCCTGACTTAATTATACTAATATAACTAAATGTATGATGACATCTACTCACCACCCATTGCGCGCGTCTAGCAGCGATTGGTGGGTTGATATCATCACGATATCAACCAATGAGAAGACCCTTCGGTCATCCCAACAATATCATCACCCTTGTAATATTGTTAAAAGAATATTCAACGAAATATTCTTTACTGTCAAATTGTTTTAATGACACTTTCATGTAACGGGCTACCCCGTTACATGCTGCATTATGCGGAGAGGGCGCGTGTAAATTAATCTTTGGAGCGGTCGATCTTTCCCAAATGTTGATCCCTTAATGTGTTGGAGTAGACTTCATGTGTCACCATTTACAATGGCCGCCGCGAGCAAGCCGTATGTGACCTTCTTTATGTCGATAGCGAACTCCTCGATAGCCCTTATTGACCTTGCACTGAGCAAACAGGCCTCTATAGTTTCCTTAACAATGCTCATCAGTACTGCTGGTCTGCAAGCACACCATCCGAACTAGAATCTGGTGGCTTAGTTTATGTAGCTGGTCTTGTTCCGCTTGAAGAAACTCGTACGCGAATCTGCATACACGCTTGTGACCTTAGTGTCGCGTGCTGGGGAGGGAAAGTGTCCGGTGGAGCTAGGGCATACTAATGGAACTTCCGCTAAATGAATGCATGCTAGCGGACAACAACCGACTGCTTTTCGAGGTATTACGATGGTCTTTGAGTCTGCCAGTACCCGCATGAGATGTCAGATCTTCCATACGTAGGAGGATCACTTTCCCGCATTAACTCCAGTGAATCAGACTTTTTGTTAAGGTGCAGAATGTAACGGGGTAGCCCGTTACACATTGTCGACATCGAACGAAGCCTTTTGTCACATTAGCCGAGGAGAAATGGGACCGTATCTTACGCGACGACATCGACGACGGTCGCCAACAGCAGCGGTTGACAAATGGACGACCAGCAATCACCAATCATATTTCGCTGCATCCAGCAGACGAGTCGCCTCGCGCTAGCCAAGATTAGCAACAGCAGCTGAGCTGACTTGATAGCAGAGTCCTTTCTCTAGGCATCTTAGCTTATCTAAAGTCTACAACTCAAGATTGACAACGAGTAGAAGCCACGAAGTGCTGCTCGGCATTGCTGCGTTTAAGCTACGAGGCAATATAGCAGGTCGCTTGTCGGGCTTTGTTGTCATTCCCACCGCCTCACACCACTCGCAAAGCAAAGAGCCGTCGTCAGCATCTGCACTACTTGACTGCATTACGGACGTCATCGTCGGCGCAGGCACTGGTATGCCTTCCTTGGCAGCTTTGTCTGTCAATAGAGCTCGCACAAAAGTGCGAACAAGCCGTTTCGCGCGATGGCATTCCGCTTGCCACAAGCATACCTCCTCTATATACCCTTGCAGTTGTCGCAACTATAGCGAGCTGTCTCGGTCATCTTTGCCGACACCTCCTCGGCGTCTAGAGTGTTTGCGTATCAAAGTTACGACGGAGGCAATTCTCCAGAAAGTGGAGATCTGCTGCGATCATGGGCCGCTTCCGTCGTGGCTGATCACTGCTACTGGACATTGTTATCATCTACTGATCGCGCACCTTCGCAACGTTGAAAGCGCATAGAACACGTGGTCTTACTAACGTTCTTCGCTATGAATGAAATCAACGGACGGGTGCGCTTAGCCGTGTGAGATGAGATAAGTGCCATGTCGGATGAGGTGATGCGTTGCAGGAGTCGTAGCGATTATCGACGCGACTACAACTTTGTCGTGGTGGACAGACGTGTATGCAGGGCGCCCCACTGTGGCTGGAGGAAGCAACACTTGTACACATGCGCGAGCACGAGGTCCACGTAGAGCATTTACTGCTGTTCGGTGTTCGAAAAATGCGACAGCCTTCAGCCGACCTATGCCAGTTCCTGTATCCATAGACGCGCGATATTGGAGAAGTAGGTTTGCCTCAGGACATTGCCGCGTTTCGGTCGACACTTAGTGCACTTTTGGCAGATAGAGCTTGAAAGGAACCAGATGCGCTGACAATCGGTCCTTGTTGCAGTGCAATCTTCGTGAAACGGTATTATAGGCGCTGACGGAGTCGGCGGGGTGTCATGGGAGATCGGCGGGGTATCGTTGGGGCTCGACGATCGGCGC